>JAJHIY020001155.1:0-261761 GCA_022114975.2 Lampris megalopsis
CACGACACGACGATGTTGGCCGCGCGCGAGATGGATGCGCACGAATTCATCGTTGCCACCGACAACGGCATGCTGCACAAGCTGCGCACGCTCAACCCAGGCAAGACCTTCCACGAAGCGCCCACCGCCGGCAGCAGCGCCACCTGCAAGAGCTGCGCGCACTGCCCCTGGATGGCCATGAACGGCCTGGCCGACGTCGCCCGCGTCCTGGAAACCGGCGCCAATGCCGTCGAGGTGGACCCGGCCCTGATCCCGCGCGCGCGCCAGCCCATCGACCGCATGCTCGCCTTCACCGCCGCGCTCAAGAGCGGCCAGCCGGCCGGCGCGCTGGTGCCGCATCTGGGCGCTGCCTGATCGTTTGCTATTAAAGATATAGCTTCCTGCCCTGATGAATCCTGCGCTAGAGCCTGATTTTTCCCCTGTCGCCCTGATCGATTTTGCCGACCCGCGCGTGCAGCACCTGCCGCGCCATAGCGCGCTGGCCGCGGCCGGCCGCCTGCGCCACGCCTTTGGCACTCCGCGCCGGGTGCTGGCCGCCCGCACGCTGGCCGAGGTGCCCGACGTGCTGCGCGAGGTGGATGCCGCCGCCCGCGCCGGTGCCTGGTGCGTGGGCGGCCTGCGCTACGAAGCCGCCGCTGCTTTCGACGCTGCGCTGCGCACCCATGCGCCGCAGGCCGGCCAGGCGCTGGCCTGGTTCGCGGTGTTCGACGCCCCCGCGCCCTGGCCTGCCGAGGCGCCACCCGTGGCACACGAGCCCACGGTGGACTGGCATGGCGCCCCGGAGCGGTCGGCCTTCGATGCGGCGCTGGCCACCATCCACGAAGGTATCGCGGCGGGCGAGTACTACCAGGTCAACCACACCGCCCGGCTGCGCGGCCGGGCACACGCCGCACCGGGGGCCGATGCCGCCGCCACGGCGCAGGCCTTCTTCGCCGCGCTGCAGCGCGCCCAGCCCGGCGGTTATGCGCTGTGCCTGGACATGGGCGCGGAGCAGGTGCTGTCGGTCTCGCCCGAACTGTTCTTCGACTGGCAGGACGGGGGCGAGGGCCAGGACGGCGGCACGCTGCTGGCCCGGCCCATGAAGGGCACGGCCCCGCGCGGGGCTACGCCCGAGGAGGACGCCGCCCGGGCCGCCGCCCTGCGCGCGAGCCCCAAGGAGCGGGCCGAGAACGTGATGATCGTGGACCTGCTGCGCAACGACCTCTCGCGCATCGCCACGCCGCACAGCGTGCGTGTGCCGGCGCTCTTCGCCACCCAGGCGCTGCCGGCCGTCTGGCAGATGACGTCCGACGTGCAGGGCCATACGCCGGCCGGCACCACGCTGGAGCGGGTCTTCGCGGCGCTTTTCCCCTGCGGCTCCATCACTGGAGCGCCCAAGGTGCGCGCCATGCAGGCCATCCATGCGTTGGAAGACGGCCCGCGCGGCTGGTATTGCGGGGCCCTGGGTGTGGTGCGCCCGCGCGCCGGCGGCGGGCTGGCTGCCACGTTCAACGTGCCGATCCGCACCGTCGAGCTGCGCGGTGCCGAGGCCCTTTGCGGCATCGGCAGCGGCATCACCCACGATGCGCAGGCCGAGCTCGAATGGCAGGAATGGCAGCACAAGCGCGCCTTCCTCGTGCGCGCGAGCGAGCCCTTCGACATCCTGGAAACCCTGGCGCTGGTGGATGGCGCCTTCCGCCACCGCGCCGAACATCTGGCGCGCATGGCCGCATCGGCCGCGCACTTCAACGTGCCGTGGGACGAGGCCCGCGTCTGCGCCTGCCTGCAGGCCCTGGCCGAGGCCCACCCGCAGGGCGCCTGGCGCGTGCGCCTGCTGCTGCGTGCCGACGGCCTGCCGCGCGCCGAAGCCTTCGCGCTGGCACCCGCCGCCACAGACCCGGTGCGGCTGGCCCTGGCCGGCAGGCCTCTGCTGGAAGCGCATGGCGAATTCGTGCGCCACAAGACCACGCGCCGCGCCCACTACGCGGCCTTCGCGCCCGCGCCGGGCTCGGGCGTGTTCGACACCATGCTCTACAACGCGGCGGGCGAGATCACCGAAGGCACCTTCGGCAACATCGCCGCGCAAATGGATGATGGCCGCTGGATCACGCCGCCCCTCGCCTCGGGCCTGCTGCCTGGCGTGGGCCGGGCCGTGGCCCTGCGCGAAGGGCGGGTGGCCGAGGCGGTGTTGCGACTTCAAGACCTGCCGCGCGTGCGCGCCTGGGCCTTCGTCAACAGCCTGCGGGGCTGGCTGCCGGCGGAACTGGCCTTTCCACCTGCCGCTGCGCCTGCCGGTCCATGAACGCCTCCAGCGCACTCAGCACCGGCGCATAGCGCGCCGCATCGCCTTCGACGAACGCGAGCGCCGCACAGGTGGCTTCGAGCGTGGATAGCTGGTGCGGCGCATGCGCGCGGCGGATGCGGCCGTAGCGTGCTGCGGGCAGATCCGGCGGCAGCGGCAGGCGCGGCAGGGCCTGCAGCAGCGGATTGGCATAGAGCATCTTGCGGCTCTTGCGCCAGGTACCGTCCAGCACCACCAGCCGCAGCATTTCGGCATCACCCGCCAGCCAGTGCGCAGGCAGTGGCGGTGGCGCTGCCAGCGGCAGGGTCGGATCGTGTGGGGAGGGCGGGTACAGCAGCACGGCCCGCGTCCCGGCCCCTGCCGGTGCGGCGGTACCGGGCCAGTCGGCGTGGAGCCAGGCCTGCAGCGCAGCCGGCTCGAAGGCTTCGCCCACCTCCATGCGGCTGCGAGGCAGGCACAGGTGCAGCAGGCGTGCCGTGCCCTTGGCATGGCCGGCCTCCAGCGGGTGCTGCAGGATCAGCACCTCGGCGTGGTGCGCCACCGGCGCTGCCAGAACGCAGAAGCAGGCGCTCGCCGGCCGCAGGCATCCCGGGCAGCGCGCGCGCCGGGCGGCGTCCGGCGTCCCGCGGCTCAGATCTTCCACTGCGGCATCTCGGTGGCGACGATGCCACGGTGGGGGCCTTGCCGGTCTATAGGGGCGGTGGCAAACGCCATGGCGGCCGGGATGGGGTGGGTGCTCTGGTGGGGCTCTGAGCCTGCGCTCATGCCGCTGATGCGATCAGAGCCGTTCCTTGGCGTAGGAGGGGCGATCCATGTCCACGATCTCGGCGCTCAGCTGCACCATCACCCCCTCGGGCCGGGGAGCGAGACGGCGCAGCACATCGGCGATGCGGGTGGTCAGTTCCTTCTTGGCCTCGGGGCTGCGGCCCGACAGCAGGCGCAGCTGGGCGTGGATGAAGGCGCGGTTCGCGGGGGCGGTGCCTATCTCGAAGCGGCTCACGCGCACCAGGCGGGTCTTGAGGTCGGCCTCTTCCGGGATCTGCGGATGCGAGGCGACGGCGGCGTTCACGGCCTGCAGGACCTCGGCTTCCGGGAAGCCGGCGAGGTTGTCGGTGTATTCGATGGTCAGGTGCGGCATGGCGTGGTCGGCTCCAGGAAGGGGTGTCGGTCGGTCAATGGAAAAGGAAAGGGCGGCGCGTCACAGATCGAGCACACAGCCATCGCCCAGCGCATCGCGCCAGACGCGCACGCGGCTGGGTGCGGGCTGCATGTCGGTGAGCCCCTTGGCGATGAAGACGCACAGGTTCTCCAGCGTCGCCGGGCCCAGGCCGGGCACTTCGTCGAGCAGATGGTGGTCGAGCTGCTCGCGCAGGCGGTCGCAGCGCGCGCGCAGATGGCCCAGGTCGATCACCATGCCGCTGTCGGGATGGCGCGGGCCGGTGACCGAGATCTCGGCATGGTAGGTGTGGCCGTGGATGCGGCGGCTGCCTTCGGCCTCGATCTCGCGCTGCAGCGTGTGGGCGGCGTCGAAGAAGAAGCGTTGGTGGACGGTGAACTGCATGGTGCGAAAAAACAGGGAAGAAAAAAATAACAATCAACGCGAAGGCGGCGCAACGACGCCAGAAGGCTTCCTTGCGCCGTTCCGCTAGCGAATACCCGTGAGCTTGTGGGTCTGCAGGCTCAGGCGCCACGCCGGGCGCTGCATGCAGGCCTCGATGCACAGCGCCGTGTTGGCGGCTTGGTTGGGCCCGTCCATGGGCTGCAGGAAGCGGTGGGTGAAGCGCGTCTGCGCCTCCAGCGCGGCCAGGTCGAACCCGGGCTGCGGCCAGACGAGCTTGAGCTCCTGTCCTTCGCGCTGCACCCAGTCAGCGCCGGCCTTGGGGCTGATGCACAGCCAGTCGATGCCGGCGGGCGCCGCCACGGTGCCGTTGCTCTCCACGGCGATGCGAAAGCGCCGTGCGTGCAGCGCATCGACCAGTGCGGCATCAACCTGCAGCAGCGGCTCGCCACCGGTCAGCACCACCAGGCGGTGCTGATCGTCATGGGCAGGCCATTGCGCGGCGATCAGATCTGCCAGCGCATCGGCGGTGGCGAACTTGCCGCCCAGCGTGCCGTCGGTGCCGACGAAGTCGG
Organism: Lampris megalopsis; assembly: GCA_022114975.2. Taxonomy (NCBI): domain Eukaryota; kingdom Metazoa; phylum Chordata; class Actinopteri; order Lampriformes; family Lampridae; genus Lampris; species Lampris megalopsis. The sequence goes on from JAJHIY020001155.1 coordinate 4,415, forward strand.
TGTCGCAGAAGCGGCAGATAGCGCTGGCGCGGTCTTCCTCGCGGCCACTCCAGAGGTTGCAGCCGGCGAAGCGGCAGAACACGGCGGGCGTGCCGGCCTGGCCGCCTTCGCCCTGCAGGGTGTAGAAGATTTCCTTGACGCTGTAGGTCATGCGAAGGCTTTCGGTGCGTGGGTCTGGCGCGTGGGCGAGAGTTCGGCCAGCGCGGCGATGAGGCGGTCCACATCGGCTTCGGTGTGCGCGGCCGAGAGGGCGATGCGCAGCCGCGCCGTGCCTTCGGGCACGGTGGGCGGGCGGATGGCCGGCACCCAGATGCCGCGCGCGCGCAGGCCCTCCATCACGGCCAGGGCTTCGGCGTTGGGGCCGATGAGCAGCGGCTGGATGGCGGTGCGCGAGGCGCCCAGCTGCCAGTGCGTGCCTTGCAGCACGGGTGCCAAGCCGTCGCGCAGCTGCGCGATGCGGCCCTGCAGCTGGGTGCGCAGCGCGCTGCCGCGCTCGATCTGGTCCAGCGCGGCCTGCATGGCGCGGGCCAGCAGGGCGGGCGCGGCGGTGGCGAAGATGTAGCTGCGTGTCTTTTGCAGCAGCCATTCGATGAGCGCATCGCTGCCCGCGACGAAGCCGCCGGCCCCGCCCGCGGCCTTGCCCAGCGAAGCCATGTAGAGCACGCGCGGCGAGGCATTGCGGCCGGCCAGGCCCGCTTCGGCCAGCACGCCGCGCCCCTGCGGGCCCAGCACGCCGAAGCCGTGCGAATCGTCGAGCAGCAGCAGCGCGTCGTGCGCTTCGCAGAGCGCCAGCAAGGCGGGGATGTCGGCCACGTCGCCGTCCATGCTGAACACCGAATCGGTGACGACCAGCTTGCGCCGCGCGGTGCTGGCGGCCAGCAGGCGGCCCAGCGCGGGCAGGTCGGCATGCGCGTAGCGGTGGATGGAGGCGCGCGAGAGCCGGGCGCCGTCGATCAGGCAGGCGTGGTTGAGCGCATCGGAAAAGAGCGCGTCGCCCTCGCCGATCAGCGCCGGCACGATGCCGGTGTTGGTGGCATAGCCGGAATAGAAATAGAGCGCGCGGGGCAGCTGCACGAAGTGGGCGAGGTCGGCTTCCAGCGCCGCGTTGGCCACGCTGTGGCCGCTCACCAGCGGCGAGGCGCCCGAGCCCACGCCGTACTCGCGCACGCCGTCGCAGGCGGCCAGCGACACGGCCGTGTGGCTGGCCAGGCCCAGGTAGTCGTTGCTGCAGAAGGCCAGCATGGGCTGCCCGTCCACTTCCAGGTGTGCGCCCTGCAGCGGGCGCACGGCGCGGCGGTGGCGGCGCAGGTGGGCGGCGTCCAGCGCGGCGATGCGCGCGGGGAACTCGTCCAGCCAGGAGGCGGTGGGTGGTGTCTTTGGGGTCATGTCCATTCGGGAGGCAGGTGGTAGCAGGCGGCCAGGGCGCAGGCGTCGGGGCTGGCCTGGTGGGGCAGCTCGGCCAGCAGCGGGGCGCGCAGGTGCTGGCGCAGCCAGGCGATGTTGTCTTCGGGCGCCAGCATGTGCGGATCGACGCGGTTGGCGATCCAGCCGGCCAGCGTGAGGCCGCGCGCGCGGATGGCCTCGGCCGTCAGCGCCGCATGGTTGAGGCAGCCCAGCCGCAGGCCCACCACCAGCACCACGGGCAGGCCCAGGGCCTGGGCCAGGTCGGCGCCGGTGGCGGTGGCAGAGAGCGGCACGTGCCAGCCGCCCGCGCCCTCGACCACCACCGCATCGGCACGCTCGGCCAGTTGCCGGTGGGCGCGCACGATCGTGCCGATGTCGATGGGGGCGCCGGCACGCTGCGCCGCGATGTGGGGCGAGAGCGGGTCGGGCAGCAGCACGGGGTTGTCCAGCTCGGGCGGCACGGCCAGGGTCGATGCGGCGCGCAGGGCCACCGCGTCTTCGTTGGTCAGCACGCCGTCGATGATCTCGGCGCCGGCCGCGACGGGCTTCATGCCCACCACGCGGGCGTGGTGGCGCGCCAGGGCGTGCAGCAGCGCGGCGCTGGCCAGGCTCTTGCCCACGCCCGTGTCGGTGCCCGTGATGAAGCAGCCCCAGCTCATGGCAGGGCTCCTTCGCGGTGCTCGCCGATGCCGTGTGCTTCCTCGGCCAGCGTGGCCTCCAGCGCGGCCAGGGCCTGGGTGGCCAGGTGCTGCACTTCAGCCTCGTCCAGCACGTAGGGCGGCATGGCGTAGAGCGTGTTGCCGATGGGCCGCAGCACCAGGCCGCGGGCCATGGCGTGGCGGTGGTAGCGGCGGGCGAAGTCGGGCAGGGAGGTGTCCACGTCCCAGGCCCAGATCATGCCCAGGCGGCGCGCGTGGCGCACACGCGGGTGGGCCGAAAGGGGCGCGCAAGCGGCGTCGATGGCGGCGGCGAGCTGCCGGTTGGCGGCCAGCGCATCGGTGCTCTCGAACAGCTCCAGCGTGGCCAGCGCAGCGCGGCAGGCCAGCGGGTTGCCGGTGTAGGAGTGCGAATGCAGGAAGCCCCGGGCCACGTCGTCGGCGTAGAAGGCGGCATAGACCGCGTCGGTGGTCAGCACGGCCGACAGCGGCAGCGTGCCGCCCGTGAGGCCCTTGGAGAGGCAGATGAAGTCCGGCCGGATGCCGGCCTGCTGGTGCGCGAACATCGTGCCGGTGCGGCCGAAGCCCACGGCGATCTCGTCGGCCACCAGGTGGACTTCGTAGCGGTCGCACAGGGCCCGGGCCAGGCGCAGGTATTCGGCATCGTGCATGGCCATGCCGGCGGCGCACTGCACCAGCGGCTCCAGGATCAGCGCGGCGGTGCTGGCGTGGTGCTCGGCCAGCCAGTCGCCCAGGGCGGCGGCGGCGCGGCGGGCCGCGTCCAGCGCGCTTTCGCCGGGTTGGGCGCCGCGCGCATCGGGGCTGGGCACCACGTCGCCCAGGCGCACCAGCGGCGCGTAGGCCTCGCGGAAGAGGGGAATGTCGGTGACGGCCAGCGCGCCAACGGTCTCGCCGTGATAGCCGCCGGCCAGGCCGATGAAGCGGCATTTCCCGGGCCGGCCCTGGTTGCGCCAGTAGTGGGCGCTCATCTTGAGGGCGATCTCGGTGGCGGCCGCGCCGTCGCTGCCGTAGAAGGCATGGCCCAGGCCGGTGAGCGCGGCCAGGCGCTCGGACAGTTCCACCACCGGCGCGTGGGTGAAGCCGGCCAGCATCACGTGGTCCAGCCGCGCCAGCTGGTCGGCCAGCGCCGCCTGGATGTGCGGGTGGCCGTGGCCGAACAGGTTGACCCACCAGGAGCTGATGCCGTCCAGGTAGCGGCGTCCGTCGGTGCCGTGCAGCCAGGGCCCTTGCGCCCGCGCGATCGCCACGGGCGGCTCGGCCTCGTGGCGCTTCATCTGGGTGCAGGGGTGCCAGACGCTGGCGAGGCTGCGGGCGGCGAGGGTGTCGGCCATGGGGGTGTGCATGGGGGTAGTTGGGGGTGGGCGGGGCGCTTGGGGTCAGCGCGCGCCGGGCACGAGGATGGTGGGCGCGGCCGGCGCGGCGCGCTCGGGCCAGTCGCGGCTGTAGTGCAGGCCGCGGCTTTCGTGGCGCATCTGGGCCGAGCGCACGATGAGTTCGGCCACCTGCACCAGGTTGCGCAGCTCCAGCAGGTCGCGCGAGACGTGGAAGTTCGCGTAGAACTCGGCGATCTCGGCCTGCAGCAGCGCGATGCGGTGCGCGGCGCGCTCCAGCCGCTTGTCGGTGCGCACGATGCCCACGTAGTTCCACATGAAGTGGCGCAGCTCGCTCCAGTTGTGCGAGATGACCACGCACTCGTCGGCATCGGTCACGCGGCTGTCGTCCCAGGCGGGCAGCGCGGGCAGGGGCTGCGGCACGGCCGCGGCGATGTGCTGCGCGGCGGCGCGGGCGAACACCATGCATTCGACCAGCGAATTGCTGGCCAGCCGGTTGGCGCCATGCAGGCCGGTGCAGGCGGTCTCGCCGATGGCGTAGAGGCCGGGCAGGTCGGTGCGGCCGGCCAGGTCGGTCAGCACGCCGCCGCAGGTGTAGTGCGCGGCCGGCACCACGGGGATGGGCTCGCGCGTGATGTCGATGCCCAGCTCGGCGCAGCGCGCCAGGATGTTGGGAAAGTGCTCCTGCAGGAAGGCCGGGCTCTGGTGCGAGATGTCCAGATGCACGCAATCCAGCCCGTGGGTCTTCATCTCGAAGTCGATGGCGCGGGCCACGATGTCGCGCGGGGCCAGCTCGGCGCGCTCGTCGTGCCGGGGCATGAAGCGGGCGCCCCCGGCGCTCGCAGGCAGCTTCAGCTGGCCGCCCTCGCCGCGCACGGCCTCGCTGATGAGGAAGGACTTGGCATGCGGGTGGTAGAGGCAGGTGGGGTGGAACTGGATGAACTCCAGGTTCGCCACGCGGCAGCCGGCGCGCCAGGCGGCGGCGATGCCGTCGCCCGTGGCGGTGTCGGGGTTGGTGGTGTAGAGATAGACCTTGCCCGCACCGCCCGTCGCCAGGATGGTGTGCGGCGCGCGGAAGGTGTGGACTTCGTCCGTCGCCTCGTCGAGCACGTAGGCGCCCAGGCAGCGTTCGCCGCCGCTGGCCTTCAAGCCCAGCTTGCCCGCGCTGATGACATCCACCAGCGTGTGCTGCTCGAAGAGCGTGATGCCCGGCGTGGCGCGCACCTGCTCGATCAGCGTGCGCTGCACGGCCGCGCCCGTGGCGTCGGCCGCATGCACGATGCGGCGCGCCCCGTGGCCGCCTTCGCGCGTGAGATGCAGGGCGCCGCCCACCTCCTCCAGAGAGAACGGCACCCCCAGCTGCTGCAGCCAGCGGATGGCGTCGGGCGCGTTCTCCACGACGAAGCGCGTGGCCGCCAGATCGCACAGACCCGCGCCAGCCACCAGCGTGTCCTGCACATGGTCGTCCACGCTGTCGCCCTCGGCCAGCACGGCCGCGATGCCGCCCTGCGCCCAGCCGCTGGCACCGTCCTGCAGCTGGCGCTTGGTGACCACGGCCACGCGGTGCGTAGGCGCCAGGTGCAGCGCGGCGCTGAGGCCCGCCAGGCCGCTGCCGATGATGAGAACGTCGAAGTCGTGTGAATGCATGGGTGCTTTCCGGAGACTGAGAATCGGGCGCTGCCCGGTGCCGGGGCGCCGTGGAGCCAGCCCGGCCAGGCCGCTGGCGGCGTCTGCCTCTCTTCGGGTGAAAGGGGCAGCGCCGCGTGCGGCTCAAGGGGTGCTAAGCCGGTACATAGGCGAGGCGGACGTAGATGGGTGCGAAGGCCTCCGCCTGGGTGATCTCGATCAGCGTCTCCTTGGCCAGCTCCAGCAGCGCGATGAAGGTCACCACCAGCACGGTGCTGCCCTGGGCGGGGTCGAAGATGTCTTCGAACTCGATGAAGCGCTGGCCTTGCAGCCGCTTGAGCACGTGGCTCATGTATTCGCGCACCGAGAGTTCCTCGCGCGTGATGCGGTGGTGCTGCACCAGCCGGGCGCGCTTGATGATGTCGCGCCAGGCCTCCTGCAGATCGACCACGTGGACCTCGGGAAAGCGCGGCGCGAGGCTCTGCTCGATATAGACCTGGGCCTTGAGGAAGTCGCGCCCGTACTGCGGCAGCTGGCCCAGCTGCATGGCGGCGAGCTTCATCTGCTCGTATTCGAGCAGGCGGCGCACCAGCTCGGCGCGGGGGTCCTCGGGCTCGGCGCCGTCTTCCTGCTTCTTGGGCGGCAGCAGCATGCGCGACTTGATCTCGATCAGCATGGCTGCCATCAGCAGGTATTCGGCCGCCAGCTCCAGGTTGCGGTTGCGGATCTCGTCCACGTAGGCAAGGTACTGCCGCGTCACGCCCACCATGGGAATGTCGAGGATGTTGAAGTTCTGCTTGCGGATCAGGTAGAGCAGCAGGTCCAGCGGCCCCTCGAAGGCCTCCAGGAACACTTCCAGCGCATCGGGCGGGATGTAGAGGTCTTGCGGCAGCGCGAAGAGCGGCTCGCCGTAGAGTCGCGCCAGCGCCACCTGATCGACCACCTCGGGCATGCCGCGGCCCTCGCCTGCGGAGGGCAGAGCGGCCTCGCCGCCGGCGTGAAGGGAGGAAGGAGGGGCTGCGCTGCTGGCTGCCATGATGCTATGGTTTGAATAGCGGCTCACGCCCTTGCGGCAAGGGCTGGCAGCCTGCGGTTTGCTTCAGTGTCAGGATCGTGTCTGGTACACGTAGGGCTGCTGCGCCACCTGGGCGGCGTTGTACTCTTCCCATGCCCTGTGGTCCACCTGCTTGTCCCAGAGAAGGGCGCGGCCTTCGCGCTGCTGCACGTCCAGCTCGGGCTTGTCGGCCTTGAGCTTGTTGATGAACTGGGTGGCTTCGGACTGATAGTCGGGGCGGCGGAAGAAGGACATGGCAGCGTGGAGAGGATGTGTGGGGTCAGCGGTGGGAGCGCGCGATTTTAGGGCAACGCTGAACAAGCCTCCTCGCGGGGATTGGGGGCGGCATCGCCTCGGGGCAAGTCCCCAGGCCTTCGGCCCCGTCCCGGCGCGCTAGAGTGCGGCCTGAATCGACGAAGAAAGGAAGACGACGCATGGACTTGCAAGGCTGGAAGATCGCCGCCCTGGTGGCGGCCGTATTGGTGCTGCTGGGCGCACTGGCGGGCTGTGACCTGCAGCGCCTGAGCGAGCTGCAGGTGGGCACTTCCACCGAGGCCGACGTGCGCCAGCGCTTCGGCGAGCCCGAAAGGGTGTGGGACGAGCCCGGCGGAGCGCGCACCTTCGAATACAACCGCCAGCCCGCGGGCTCGGTCAACTACATGATCACCATCGGCCCCGATGGCCGCCTGGCCGCGCTGCGCCAGGTGCTTGCGCCGGCCGAGTTCGCGCAGATCGTGCCCGGCATGACGGTGGACGAGGTGCGCCGCCGCCTGGGCAAGCCCATGAAGGTGATGACCTACGCCCTCAAGAACGAGACCGAGTGGGACTGGCGCTGGAACGACGGGGGCACCCAGCCCATGATCTTCACGGCCGTGTTCGGCAGCGACGGGCGCGTGCTGCGCAGCGGCAGCGTGATCGAGATCCAGCAGGGGGGACGTTGATGCGCGCTGGCCTGGCCCGCCGCTTGCATGGCTGCTGCACTGTGCTTGCAGCCGCCTCGCCTGCCTTCTCTTCTCCCCGCCCTCCCGCTCTCTGACGCCATGACCCAGCCCGCGACCCCGCAGCCCCCCGCCACGCCCTCGCTGCGCCACGGCCACTACGAGGACGCCCAGGCGCTCTTTGCCGGCACGCTCTTCGTGGCCATGGCGCTGATGCTGTTCAGCCAGGCGGGCCTGCTCATCGGCAGCACGGCGGGCATCGCTTTTTTGCTGCACTACGTGACCGGCATTTCCTTCGGCAAGCTGTTCTTCGTCATCAACCTGCCGTTCTACTGGTTCGCCTGGACGCGCATGGGCCGCGAATTCACCGTGAAGACCTTTCTGTCGGTGGCGCTGCTGTCGGTGCTGACCGAACTGTTCCCCCACGTGATGCATGTGGACTACCTCAACCCGCTCTTCGCCGCCGTGCTGGGCGGGCTATTGCTGGGCACGGGATGCCTGTTCCTGGCGCGCCACAAGTCCAGCCTGGGCGGGGCCACCATCGTGTCGCTCTACCTGCAGCAAAGCCACGGCATCCGGGCCGGCAAGGTGCAGATGGCGATCGACGGGGTGGTGGTGCTGCTGGCGCTTTTCGTGGTGCCGCCCGAGCGCGTGGCCTATTCGGTGCTGGCGGTGCTGGTGATGAGCGGTTTTCTGTGGATCAGCCACCGCCCTGGCCGCTACGTCGGGCACTGAGAGGGCGGCTCGCACCCCCCTTGGCGCGTCGTGGCTGCGCCTTGCCGTGGCGCTGCTGGTAACTGCGATGCGGCGCCTGGCGGGAACCGCTTCGCCCGGTTCCAGGCCGGGTGCTCGGTGCTTCAGTGTTTCAGGAGCCCGCCGGCCGGATCGACTCGTGCACCTGGATGCCGCTGTTGTCCGAGCTGCCGCCCGTGACCGCATCGGCCGCCATGCCCACGCCCTTGCCCACAATCTTGACTGTGCCCACCGCCGCATCGGCCGCCAGCCCCACGGCGCTGGCCGTGACGCTCACCGCCGTGCCAGCCACGGTGATCACCGTGCAGCCGGAGGCGAGCCCGGCCAGGGCGGTGGTGGCCACGGCCGGGGCGAGCAGGCTGTGCCGCATGCGGTGCAAAAGAGTGGGGCGCATGGGGCGTGCCTGAAGGGTGGGGCGATGAAGTGCGGGCGCGCTCAGCGCACGCGCATGCCGGGCGTGGCGCCAGGCAGGGGTTCGAGCACGTAGATGCCGGGCTGGGCCTTTTCGTCGCCGTGGCTCGCGGCCAGCACCATGCCTTCGCTGACGCCGAACTTCATCTTGCGCGGCGCCAGGTTGGCGACCATCACCGTGTGCTTGCCGATCAGGTCGGCCGGCTGGTAGGCGCTGGCGATGCCGCTGAAGACGTTGCGGTGGCGGCCCTCGCCCGCGTCCAGCGTGAGGCGCAGCAGCTTGGTGGAGCCCTCGACCGGCTCGCAGTTCACGATCAGCGCGATGCGCAGGTCGATCTTGGCGAAGTCGTCGATGGTGATCGTGGGCGCGATCTCCTCGCCGCCGGGGTGGGACGAGATTGCTACGGTTTCAGTAGCGGTTGGCGCAGGCGCTGCCTGGGCTGGGGCCTCGAAAAGCGCTTCGAGCTGCTCGGGCGTCACGCGCTGCATCAGGTGTTGGTAGGGCTGGATGCACTGCACGTCGCCGGCCACGGTCCACTGCTGCATGCTTTGGCCCACGAAGCCCTCCACGGCCTGCGCCAGGCCGGGCAGCACCGGCGACAGGTAGCGCGTGAGCGCGGCGAAGGCGTTGACGAGCACGGAGCACACCTGGTGCAGCGCCTGGTTGTTGGCCGGGTCCTTGGCGAGGTCCCAGGGCTTGTTCTGATCGACGTAGGCGTTGACCTTGTCGGCCAGCAGCATGATCTCGCGCGTGGCGCGGCCGTATTCCCGGGCCTCGTACATCTGCGCCAGGGCGTCGCCTGCGCTGCGCACTTCGGCCAGCAGCGCGCTGCCGGCGGGTCCGAAGTCGCTGGTGAGCTGGCCTTCGAAGCGCTTGGTCAGGAAGCCCGCGGCCCGGCTGGCGATGTTGACGTACTTGCCGATCAGGTCGCTGTTGACGCGCAGCATGAAGTCTTCGGCGTTGAAGTCGATGTCTTCGTTGCGGGCGCTGAGCTTGGCGGCCAGGTAGTAGCGCAGCCATTCGGCGTTCATGCCCAGGCGCAGGTACTTGAGCGGGTCCAGGCCGGTGCCGCGGCTCTTGCTCATCTTCTCCCCGTTGTTGACGGTGAGGAAGCCGTGGACGAACACGTTGTCGGGCGTCTTGCGGCCCGAGAAGTGCAGCATCGCGGGCCAGAACAGCGTGTGGAAGGTGACGATGTCCTTGCCGATGAAGTGGTACTGCTCGGTGTCGGGCGCCGCCATGTATTCGTCGAAGCTGCGCGTGTCGCCGTGCTTTTCCTTGGGGCCTCCCTTGTCGAACCAGTTCTTGAGCGAGGCCAGGTAGCCCACGGGCGCGTCCAGCCAGACGTAGAAGTACTTGCCCGGCGCATCGGGGATCTCGATGCCGAAGTAGGGCGCGTCGCGGCTGATGTCCCAGTCGCCCAGGCCTTCGCTGGTGGTGCCGTCCGGGTTGGTGCGCACGGTGAACCATTCGCGGATCTTGTTGGCGACTTCGGGCTGCAGCTTGCCGTCCTGCGTCCAGCGTTCCAGGAACTGCACGCAGCGCGGGTCGGAAAGCTTGAAGAAGAAGTGCTCCGATGTCTTCAGTTCAGGCTTGGCGCCCGAGAGTGCCGAGAAGGGCTCGATCAGGTCGGTGGGCGCATAGACAGAGCCGCAGACCTCGCAGTTGTCGCCGTACTGGTCCTTGGCGTGGCACTTGGGGCATTCGCCCTTGATGTAGCGGTCGGGCAGGAACATGTTCTTCTCGGGGTCGAAGAACTGTTCGATGGTGCGCACCTCGATCAGGCTGCCGCCCTGGTCGGCCGCCACGTCGCGCAGGTCACGGTAGATCTGGCGCGCCAGCTCGTGGTTTTCCGGCGCGTCGGTGCTGTGCCAGTTGTCGAAGCTGATGTGGAAGCCGTCCAGGTACTGCTTGCGGCCGGCAGCGATGTCGGCCACGAACTGCTGCGGCGTCTTGCCGGCCTTTTCGGCGGCGATCATGATCGGTGCACCATGCGTGTCGTCGGCGCCCACGAAGTTCACCGCATGGCCCCGCATGCGCTGGAATCGCACCCAGATGTCGGCCTGGATGTATTCCATGATGTGGCCGATGTGGAAGTTGCCGTTGGCGTAGGGCAGGGCGGTGGTGACGAAGAGGTGGCGTGCAGACATCAGGGGCTGGCTTTCTGGGGAGCGTCGTGTCGTCGCCCGGGCCGAAGGGCCGGCCGGGCGGAACGCGCGATTTTAAGACCCGGCCCGGACTCGGGCTACCTACCGGCGGCGCAGCAGGTTGGTCTGGGCCAGTTCGATCAGTTCGTCGCCGCGGCCGTTCATCACCGCCCGCGCCGCATAGAGGCTGAAGCCCTTGACCTGCTCGGCCTTGATCTTGGGCGGCAGCGATAGCTCCATGGGATCGACCGCCACATCGACCAGCGCCGGGCCCTCGTGCGCCAGCGCCTGGGCGAGCGCCGCCTCCAGCGCGTCCGAGCGGGTGACGCGCAGGCCCAGGAAGCCCATGCCACCCGCGATGGCGCTGAAGTCGGGGTTCTGCAGCGACACGTTGGTGTCGAGGAAGCCCGTGGCCTTCTGCTCCATCTGCACGAAACCGAGCACGCCGTTGTTGATGAGCACGATCTTGATCGGCAGCTTCATCTGCACCGCCGTGAGCATGTCGCCCATCAGCATGGCCAGGCCCCCGTCGCCCGAAAGCGAGACCACCTGGCGGCCCGGCTGGGCGGCCTGCGCGCCCAGCGCCTGCGGCATGGCGTTGGCCATGGAGCCGTGGTTGAAGGAGCCGATCAGCCGGCGCTGGCCGTTCATGCGCAGGTAGCGCGCGGCCCAGATGGCGGGCGTGCCGACGTCGAAGGTGAACACCGCGTCGTCGGCTGCCAGCCGGTCCAGCGTGGCGGCGACGAACTGCGGGTGCAGCGGCTGGTCGCCGCTGCGCGGCGAGGCCAGCGCATCCAGGTCCTTGCGGGCGGTCCGGTAGTGCTCTCGGGCTTTTTCCAGGAAGGCGGTGTCGCGCCCCGCTTGGATGAGCGGCGCCAGCAGGGTGGCGGCTTCGCGCACCTCGGCCACCAGGCTCATGCGCAGCTGCGCGCGCCGGCCCAGAGCGCCGGGGTCGCGGTCGATCTGCACGATGGCGGCGTCTTCCGGGTAGAAATTGCGGTAGGGGAAGTCGGTACCCAGCATCAGCAGCGTGTCGCATTCCCGCATGGCGTGGTAGCCGGACGAGAAACCAATCAAGCCGGTCATGCCCACGTCGTAGGGGTTGTTCCACTCCATGAATTCCTTGCCGCGGAACGCATGGACGATGGGAGCGGCCAGGGCCTCGGCGAGCGCCACCACCTCGTCATGCGCGCCCTGGGTGCCGGCGCCTGCGAGGATGGTCACCGCCTTGGAGCCGTTGAGCAGGGCCGCCAGATCGGCGAGCGCCTGCGGGTCGGGCAGCATGCGCGCGGGCGCCGGTGGCGCGAAGTGGGGCCGCGCGCCTTCGGGCGCATCGAGCGTGCAGACGTCGCCCGGGATCACCAGCACGGCCACGCCGCGCTGGCCGATGGCCGTGCGCAGCGCCCGGTGCAGTAGCTCCGGGAGCTGGTCGGGGTGCTGCACCATCTCGCAGAAATGGCTGCATTCGCGGAATAGTTCGGTGGGGTGGGTTTCCTGAAAATAGCCCAGACCGATCTCGCTGCTGGGGATGTGGCTGGCGATGGCCAGCACCGGCTGGTGGTTGCGCTGGCAGTCGTACAGGCCGTTGATGAGGTGCAGGTTGCCCGGCCCGCAACTTCCGGCGCAGACGGCCAGCTGGCCCGTGATCTGGGCCTCGGCCCCGGCGGCGAAGGCGCCGGCCTCTTCATGGCGCACATGCATCCATTCGATGCCGCCATGGCGCCGCAGGCTGTCGTTGACGGCATTGAGGCTGTCGCCGGTCACGCCCCAGATGCGCTGCACGCCCGCATCCGCCAGGGTTTCGACCAGCAGGTCGGCGACGGACTTGGCTTTCCGAGAACCAAAGATACCCATGACTGCTAACTCCTCTTGGTGGCGATGTAGTGCTTTGAGATCAGGGTTAACCCTTGGTTCCCTGGGCGCCGCCTTCAACGGACCGGCGCGCGCACGGCATTGCCCGTGTCTTTCCAGCCGAAGAAGGCGCAGATCTCGGCACGCCGGGCCAGCGCATCGGCGCGGCCCAGCGCCATGAGTTCGCGGGTGTAGCCGGCCTCGAACAGCAGGTAGCTCGCCAGGGCCGCACCGCGCACGTCGTCGGCACTGGTGGTCACGCCCAGGGCGCCCAGCAGGGTGCGGATGGGGCCCGGCAACTGGCCCACATGGCGCGCGGCCACGGCGTCCAGCCGCTGCGAGGGGGCGATCACGAGCAGGTCGAGCGGCCTCAGGGGGCTGTGGGCGCGCGCTTCGGGCGGTATCAGCGACAGCGTCTGATTGATGCGCAGCGCGCGTTCCACATCAACCGAGAGTGCGTCCAGGAAGATGTTGGAGAGCGCATGGCCTGCCACCTGGGCCAGCGTAGGGTAGTCGGGCGTGGCGGGGGCCGAGCCTTCGCCGCCGGGTTCGTGCATGCGGCCCGCGCCGATCACCAGGATGCGGTCCGCCCCCAGGTGGATGGCCGGCGCGATCGGCGCCGACTGGCGCATGGACCCGTCGCCGAAATATTCGGGGTGGCCGTCCATCTCCAGCGCGGTGGCGGGAAAGACGAAAGGGATGGCGGAGGAGGCCAGCAGGTGCGCACGGCTGATGCGGCCAGCCGCCGCCTTGCGCTGCGAGCGCACCCAGGGCCGGGTCGAGCCCCTGGCCTCGAAGAAGGTGACGTGTGCGCCAGAGCTGTAGCTGGAGGCCGTCACGGCCAGGGCGTGCAGGTGCCCCTGGCGGATGAGGCGCGGCAGGCGTTCCAGCGGGACGAGCTTTTCCAGCAGTTCAGCCAGCGGCGCGTTGTCCAGCAGAGAACGCGGCCGCAGGCGGCGCCAGCGCGTGAGCATCCATCCCATGGACAGCAGCGTGAGCCAGCGCGCGCCGCTGCGCATCACGCTGAGTGAATCGGCGCGGTATACCTGTTCAGCGTGGAAGTGGCGCCACACGTGGGCGATGCGGCGCACGGAGCGGTCGAAATGGTCGGCCCCACAGGCCAGTGCCGCGGCGTTGATGGCGCCGGCCGAGGTGCCGGTGAGGATGGGGAAAGGGTTCGGGTCGCGCCCAGCGCCGCAGGCGATGCGCAGGTCCGACAGGGCTTCCAGCACGCCCACCTGATAGGCGGCGCGGGCGCCGCCGCCGGTCAGCACCAGGCCTGCCGTGGCGCGGGCCGGGTGCGTTGCCGGGGGCGTGCGGGCGGGCATGGCGCGATGGGGGTGGTTAGGAGGCGGCGGGAGCCTTCAATAGCAGCGCTGCAAGCGCATCCGCTTCCATCAGCACCAGACCGTGGCTGCGTGCGAAATCGCGCGCGTTCTCGCTCACCTGGCCCTGCAGTGCGATATACACGCCGGCGGATGCCTGCTGTGCCTGCACGGCGGCGTGCAGCTCGCGCAGCGGCTCGGCGCCGTGGGTGGCGGCCTTCCAGCGGCGGGCGCTGACCAGCAGCGTCTGACCGCCACGCTCCAGGCGCAGGTCGGCCGGCTGGCCATTGAGGCGCTGCACGGTATGCCCTTCGGCCTGCCAGGCGCGTTCCAGTGCGGCGCAGAAGTCGCGCCAGGGCATGGAGGCAGCGGCGGCGAGCACAGCTTCCACCCGCGCCGCGCTGGGCGCTTGCCACTGCCGCCAGGCGGCCATGCCGCCCACGATGACCAGCGGCAGCACCCCCACGGCCGCATAGGGCGCCACATGCGAGGGCAGCAGCGCTCCGCACAGCAGCGCGATGCCGGCGGCAGCCGCGAAGCTGATCCACCACGGCGAGCGCAGCAGGATTGCGAACAGGGAGTTGGGGGCCATCTTGAGTGTCACGGGCATTCTTCGCTGGCAGGCGGTGGTTGGGGATTCTGGGCGGGATTGTCCCGCAGCCCGGCAGGGGCGCAGGCCTTCGATAGACTACCCGACCCACAGGAGTGAAGAACAGCATGGCAGTCACAGAACAGGGCCTCTTGGCGGCCCTCGCACAGGTGTGCGACCCCCACACGGGCAAGGATTTCGTCTCCACGCGCGCGCTGCGCAACGTGCAGATCAGCGGCGGCGACGTGGCTTTCGACGTCGAACTGGGCTACCCGGCCAAAAGCCTCGTGCCCGAACTGCGCCGCCAGCTGGTGGCGGCGGCCCGCGGCGTGCCCGGCGTGGAGAACGTGTCGGTGCAGATCGCCACCAAGGTCGTGGCTCACGCGGTGCAGCGCGGCGTGCAGCTGCTGCCGCAGGTCAAGAACATCATCGCCGTGGCATCCGGCAAGGGCGGCGTGGGCAAGAGCACCACGGCCGCCAACCTGGCGCTGGCGCTGGCTGCCGAAGGCGCCAGCGTGGGCGTGCTGGACGCCGACATCTATGGCCCCAGCCAGCCCATGATGCTGGGCATCAGCCGCCGCCCCGAGAGCGAGGACGGAAAGACCATGGAGCCGCTGGAGAACCACGGCGTGCAGGTGATGTCCATCGGCTTCCTGATCGACCAGGACGAGGCCATGATCTGGCGCGGCCCCATGGCCACCCAGGCGCTGGAGCAGTTGCTGCGCCAGACCAACTGGAAGGATCTGGACTACCTCATCATCGACATGCCTCCCGGCACCGGAGATATCCAGCTGACGCTCTCCCAGCGCGTGCCCATGACCGGCGCCGTGATCGTCACCACGCCGCAGGACATCGCGCTGCTGGACGCCAAGAAGGGCATCAAGATGTTCGAGAAGGTGGGCGTTCCGATCCTGGGCATTGTCGAGAACATGGCCGCGCACGTGTGCAGCCAGTGCGGCCATGTGGAGCACATCTTCGGCGCCGACGGCGGCCGCAAGATGGCCGCCGAATACGGCATGGATTACCTGGGCGCGCTGCCGCTGGATATGTCCATCCGCCTACAGGCCGACAGTGGCAAGCCCACCGTGGTGGCCGACCCGGACGGCGAGGTGGCCCAGATCTACAAGAAGGTGGCGCGCGACGTGGCGGTGAAGATCGCCATGCAGGCCAAGGACTTCTCCGCGAAGTTCCCCACGATCTCGATCAGCCAGAACACCTGAGCCGAGAGGAAGACCGGCGCACTCCCAGTCCATAGCCCTGGAAAGCGCCCGGGCTGCACCGCACCGCCATGAACCTGCTGGCCGCCATGCGCTATCTGGTCGCGCTCGACGAGCACCTCCACTTCGGGCGGGCGGCGCAGTCCTGCCACATCACGCAGCCGGCGCTGTCGAACGCGATGCGCGCGCTGGAAAAGGAATTCGGCGTGACCATCGTGCAGCGCGACCGTTCTTTCGCCGGGCTCACGCACGAGGGCTTGGCAGTGCTGGCTGCGGCGCGGCGCATGCTGCGCGATACCGACGTGTTGCGCAGCGAACTGCGCAGCACCGAGGGTACGCCCCAGGGCCGCCTGCGCATGGCAGCCACGCCTACGGCCATGCCGTTGCTGTCGCGCTTCGCCGTGCTGCTGCGCCAGCGGCATCCGGGCGTCCAGCCGGTGGTGCTCTCCATGAGTTCCCAGGAGCTCGAACGGGGGCTGGAAGACCTGTCGCTGGACCTGGCCCTGGGCTATAGCGAGCGCATGCAGGCGCAGCGCGCTCCGCTGCGTTCCTGGCCCCAATGCACTGAGCGCTACTACCTGCTGCGCCGTGTTGCCGCAACCGCGACGGGTCCTGTGCCCGAACGCATGCGCATCGGCGCGCCCGTGCCTTGGTCGGAGGCCGGGCGGATGCCGCTGTGCCTGCTCACCCCCGACATGTTCAACCGATCTATTGTGGATGAGGCCCTGCGCACGGCGGGCGTGGAACCGCAGCCGGCCATCGAGACCAATTCCGTGATCACCCTGGTGCACAGCGTGGTCTATGGCGAGGTCTGCAGCATCCTGCCCGGGGCGATGGTGGCGGCATCGCGTGAGGAGCGCTCGCTGGAGGCGCTGCCCTTGATCTCGCCCGAAGTCGGGACGCCGATCGGCTTCATGACGCAGCGCCGGCCCCGGCCCTCGCGGACGCTGGCTGCTGCCATCGCGTTGCTCGACGAACCGCCATGGCGTGCGCAGGTCGCGGAGAGCAGCGGTGTGCTGAAGTGAGGGACTGAGACATCGCTGTGGCTGCGGGTGAGCCGAGTGGGGAATTTGGGGGCCACCCCTCTCATCGTCTCCGCAGGCTTTGCGGAGTTCGGCTGCTCCGCGGCGTCTGTCCCGAGAGGCATCGGCGGGACACAGCGGCTGCCATCGGTCATCGCCGCCTATGCTTACGTTTGCATACATTCAGCCCTTGAATCGTTGCATAGATCGATTCCATTTGACGCCGCCATGGCGCATCCAGACACTCCGCCCCGGCGCATTGATCTGTGTCAAATTTAGAAACAATGGGGGGCTTGCATCCGTGGCCCCGCCTAGATAGGGAGTTACAGCGCATGGCCGCAATATCGGCAGGGACCGCCGCCGGGTCCAGTCACTCCTCCGCTCCAGGCTTTCTGGACAAGGAACGCATCATCGCCGGACCCGGCTTCAACCGTTGGCTGGTGCCGCCGGCGGCGCTGGCCATCCACTTGTGCATCGGCATGGCCTATGGGTTCTCCGTGTTCTGGCTGCCGCTGTCCAAGGCGCTTGCCACGGCCGGCACCGGCGCAGCCTGCCCGAGGGAGATGAGCTTCTTCGCCGAGTTGTTCGCCACCGGCTGCGACTGGCGCGTGGCCACGCTGGGCTGGATGTACACGCTGTTCTTCGTTTTTCTGGGCTGCTCCGCAGCGGTCTGGGGCGGCTGGCTGGAACGGGCCGGCCCTCGCAAGGCGGGCGTGGTGTCTGCCCTGTGCTGGTGCGGCGGCATGCTGCTCTCGGCGCTGGGCATCCATCTGCACCAGTTCTGGCTGATGATCCTCGGTTCAGGCGTCATCGGCGGCATCGGGCTGGGGCTGGGCTACATCTCGCCCGTCTCCACGCTCATCAAATGGTTCCCCGACCGGCGCGGCATGGCCACCGGCATGGCCATCATGGGCTTCGGCGGCGGCGCGATGATCGGCTCCCCACTGGCTGTGGAGCTGATGCGCTCCTTCTCCACGCCCACCGACGTGGGCGTGATGCAGACCTTCGTGGTCATGGCGCTGGTGTATTTCGTCTTCATGATGGCGGGCGCCCTGGGCTATCGCGTGCCCGCATCGGGCTGGAAGCCGGCCGGCTGGACGCCGCCCGCACCGACCGTCAACGCGATGATCACGCAGCGCCACGTCCATGTGAAGCGCGTCTGGGGCATCCCCCAGTTCTGGTTGATCTGGCTGGTGCTCTGCATGAACGTGAGCGCCGGCATTGGCGTGATCGGCATGGCATCGCCCATGCTGCAGGAAGTGTTCGGCGGCGCGCTGGTGGGCCTGCCCCTGAAGTTCACCGAACTCGACAAGGCCCAGCTGGCGGCCGTGGCGGCGGTGGCCGGCGGCTTCACGGCGCTGCTTTCGCTCTTCAATATCGGCGGGCGCTTCGTCTGGGCGAGCCTGTCCGACAGGCTCGGCCGCAAGATGACCTATGTGGTGTTCTTCGTGCTGGGCGGCTTCATGTACTTCAGCATCCCCGGCTCGGCCGCTGCCGGCCACAAGCTGCTCTTCGTGGGCGCCTTCTGCGTCATTTTGTCGATGTACGGCGGCGGCTTCGCCACGGTGCCCGCCTATCTGGCGGACCTCTTCGGCACGCAGTTCGTGGGAGCCATCCATGGCCGCCTGCTCACGGCGTGGGCCACGGCCGGCATCCTGGGGCCGGTGGTCGTGAACTACATGCGTGAATACCAGCTGGGCCTGGGGCTGCCGCGCGATCAGGTCTACAACCAGACGATGTACATCTTGGTCGGCATGCTGGTCATCGGCCTGATCGCCAACCTGCTGGTGCGCCCGCTGGCCGACAAGTGGTTCATGAGCGACGAGGAACTCGCCCACGAAAAGAAGCTCGCCCATGAGAAGAGCGTGGCGGCCGAAGTCGGCATCGGCAGCGGGGCCGGCGGCACTACCAGCCCGGCGCTGGTGGCTTTCGCCTGGCTGGCCGTGGGGCTGCCGCTGGCCTGGGGTGTCTACAAGACCCTGGTCAGCGCTGCGAAGTTCTTCCAGTAAGACCGGCTGCACGGAGGAGGTGGGCGCCCTCCGCGCTGACACGGCCTGCCGGTCCCCACTGTCACCGGCCCGTAGGGCGCGGCAGCAGGTTCACCCCTCGGAGATCATGATGAAACAGGAAAAGATCGAGTTCTACACAGGGCCTGCGGGCGGCTGGGGGGCGCTCAACAGCGTGAAGAACACACTGCTGCGGCAGGATATTCCCCTCAAGGGAGCCAAGACGCTGCTGTCGGCCAACCAGCCCGACGGCTTTGACTGCCCGGGCTGCGCCTGGCCCGACCGCGACCACGCCTCCACCTTCGAGTTCTGCGAGAACGGCGTCAAGGCCGTCGCCGCCGAGGCTACTGCGCGCCGCGCCGGCCCGGAACTGTTCCAGCGCCACACCGTGGCCGAGCTCGCTGAGCAGAGCGACTTCTGGCTCGAAGACCAGGGGCGCCTGACCCACCCCATGGTCTATGACGCGACCAGCGACCGCTACCGCCCTATCGCGTGGGACGACGCCTTCTCGCTCATCGCTCGCCACCTGAACGCGCTGCCCGATCCCAACCAGGCGATCTTCTACACCTCGGGGCGGGCCAGCAACGAGGCCGCCTTCCTCTATCAGCTGTTCGTGCGCCAGTACGGCACCAACAACTTCCCCGACTGCTCGAACATGTGCCACGAGCCCAGCGGCAGCGGCATGCGCCCTCAGATCGGCGTGGGCAAAGGCACGGTGACGCTGCACGATTTCGAGCGTACCGATGCGATCTTCATCTTCGGCCAGAACC
Organism: Lampris megalopsis; assembly: GCA_022114975.2. Lineage (NCBI taxonomy): Eukaryota > Metazoa > Chordata > Actinopteri > Lampriformes > Lampridae > Lampris > Lampris megalopsis. The sequence continues at coordinate 23,537 of JAJHIY020001155.1, forward strand.
CGGGCACCAACCACCCGCGCATGCTGGGCGAGCTGCGCGAGGCGCACAAGCGCGGCGCGCGCATCGTGAGCTTCAACCCGCTGCGCGAGCGCGGCCTGGAGCGTTTCGCCGATCCGCAGGACAAGCTGGAGATGGCCACGCTGGGCTCCACGCCCATCAGCACACACTATTTCCAGCTGCGCGTGGGCGGCGACATGGCCGCAGTCAAGGGCATGATGAAACATGTTCTGGAGCGCGAAGCCATGACCGGTGGCGTGCTGGACCATGCCTTCATCGCCGAACACACGACCGGCTTCGAGGCTTTGGCCCAGAGTCTGCGCGCCGAATCGTGGGCGCTGCTGGAAGAGGAGTCGGGCCTGACCGAGGCGCAGCTGCGCGCGGCCGGCGACGTCTATATCGGTGCCCGCAGCGTCATCGCCTGCTGGGGCATGGGCATCACCCAGCACAAGCATGCGGTGGACACCATTCAGGCCATCGTGAGCCTGCTGATGATGCGCGGCAACATCGGGCGGGAGGGCGCGGGCCCTTGCCCGGTGCGCGGCCACAGCAATGTGCAGGGCGACCGCACCATGGGCATCTGGGAGAAGCCCCCGGTCGAGCTGCTCAACCGGCTGCGCGACGTGTTCGGCTTCGAGCCGCCGCGCGCCGATGGGGTGGACACCGTGGAAGCCATCCGCCTCATGCGGGACGGGGGCGGCAAGGTCTTTTTCGCGCTGGGTGGCAACTTCGCCGCGGCGACTCCCGACACCTACGAGACCTGGAAGGCGCTGCGCCGCTGCGACCTGACGGTGCATGTGACCACCAAGCTCAACCGCAGCCACGTGGTGCACGGCCGCGAGGCGCTGATCCTCCCCTGCCTGGGCCGCACCGAGATCGACGTGCAGGGCGCGGGCCCGCAAGGCGTGACGGTGGAGGATTCGATGAGCATGGTGCACATCTCCATGGGCATCAATCCGCCCGCCTCCGAGCACCTGTTGTCCGAGCCCGCCATCATCGCGCGGCTGGCCGCGGCCACGCTGGGCGAACGCAGCAGGATCGACTGGCTGGGCCTGGTCGAGGACTACTCGCGCATCCGCGACCTCATCGAGAAGGTCTTCCCCGACTTCAAGAACTTCAACCAGCGCGTGGCCCAGCCCGGCGGCTTCCGGCTGCGCAACACGGCCAGCGAGCGCATCTGGGCCACGGCCACCGGCAAGGCCAACTTCTTTCCGCCCGTGGTCCCGCTCGATACGCCTTCGCACGAGGCGCGCAAGCGCCTGAAGGACACCGTGGTGTTCACGCTGCTCACCACGCGATCGCACGACCAGTACAACACCACCATCTACGGCATGGACGACCGTTACCGCGGCGTCTATGGCCAGCGCCGCGTGGTCTTCATCCACCCCGAGGACATCCGCCAGCTGGGGATGACGGACGGCGACTGGGTCGATATCCAGACCGTGTGGTCCGACGGGCAGGAGCGCCGCGCCGACCGCTTCAAGCTGGTGGCCTACGACATCCCGCGCGGCAACCTCGCGGCCTACTACCCCGAGACCAATCCGCTGGTGCCGCTCTCGGCCGTGGCCGAGGCGGCGGGCACGCCCACCTCCAAGTCCATTCCCGTGATCCTGGAGCCCCACGTGCAAGCGGCACCGTTGGCCGAGGCGCGGGGCGCTGCTGCGTGAGCGCACAGCCATCGCAGGCCCGGGTGGCTGTCTCACCCCTGGCCTGGGCCCTTCTGCAGGCCCTGGCCGAAGAGGGCGGCGGCGCTGCCGTGTCGCTGCCCCGTCTCGGCAAACGGCTCGGGCAGGGCGTCAGCGTGCTCATGCGCCAGCTCAGCCTGATGGGCGACGCGGTGATCGGCGGCATGCCCGGCCCCGGCTGGGTGCAGGTGCGCGAGGAGGGCGGCCGCTGGACGGCCCGGCTCACCGGGGCGGGCCGCGCCTTCGTTGAGGGGCAGGTCGCAGAAGCGGCCGGTGAGGTTCTCCAGCCCGCTGCCAATGCCAACGCCGATGCCGATGCCGCCCCCTCGCTGGCGCCGCTGGCTCGCCACACCGTGCGTTTGTTCGGCGAAGCCGGCCTGCCGTCCGAGGGCGTGGAGCGCGACGACATCCTCGCCACCGAGATCCCGATCGCCCTGGTGTTCAATGGCATTTCGCACGCGGTGATGATGGCCACCCCTGAAGCGCTGGACGATTTCGCTCTGGGCTTCGCGCTGAGCGAGGGCATCCTCGACCGCGCTGAGGACTGCCGCGGCATCAGCGTGCACGCCGCAGAGGGTTCGGTGGCCCAGCTGCCGCCGGGCGTTCCGGGCGTCGAGGTGCATCTGGAGATCTCCCCGCGCTGCTTCGAGCGCTTGCGCCACCGGCGGCGCAGCATGGCCGGGCGTACCGGCTGCGGCGTGTGCGGCGTGGAAAGCTTCGTCGCGCTCGACCTGGCGCCCGAGCGCCTGCCGGCCCGCGACTGGATCGAGCGGGTGGACCTGGCCCTGGTGCTGCAGGCCTTCTCGCAGCTGGGCGCCCGGCAAGTGCACAACGCACAGGCGGGCGCGCTGCATGCCGCCGCCTGGGCCGGCCTCGACGGGCAACTGACCGCCGTCTGCGAAGACGTGGGCCGGCACAACGCGCTGGACAAGCTCATCGGCCGCCTGGCGCGCGCAGGCCGGCTGGACGAGCCCGGCTTCGTCCTGATGAGCAGCCGCGGCAGCCACGAGCTGGTGCGCAAATGCGCCCGTGTGGGACTGAGTGCGCTGGCCACCATCTCCGCGCCCACGGCCACGGGCGTGCAGGTGGCGGCGCTGGCCGGCCTGCGCCTCTGGGGGCTGTGCCGCGCCCCGCGCGGCGTGCTCTATGCGCCCGGGGCCCTGTCGCCGCGCTGAGCGGACCAGATCGGCGCAGGGGCGGCCCTGCGCTCCGGGTGACCGCCGCGCAGGCGCGAGGGGAATGACCGGGTGGCCGTCCGCGCGGCGGCCGTGCCGGGTACATTCGCTGCATGCTTGCCGCCCGTCCCACCCTCGACGTCGCCGTCATCATGCGGCGCGAACTTCTCGATAACCGCTGGCAGCCCTGGCGCTGGACGCTGGAAGATGTAGTGCCCGCCGAACCGGCCTTCGGCATGGAGCCGCGCCTGCTGCGCGAAGACGCGCAGGAGCAGCGCTGGCTGTTCCCCGGTCTGCAGGTGGAGCTTTTCCGTGACGATGCCGAGGGCTACCACCTCAATCTCACGTCGCCCGCTCCCTGCTGGTTCGTGCACTGGCGGCTGGACGAAGGCCCGGGCGCGGACGGCCTCGAGCTGGCGCGGCCTGTGGACGTGAGCCTCAGCTACCACGATGCCGGCCGCTGGCTGGACGCGCAGGAAAACGTGGACCAGGTTCCGGCCCCGGAGTCGATCCGGGAGTGGGCACAGGCCTTCGTCGACGTTCACTACGCGCCCGAGCCCAAGCGCCGCCGCAGGCCCGACAGTTTCAGGCCATTGACCGACCGCTTCGGCAATCCCGCGTCTGTGTCCACCGACAAGGGGAAGCGCGGGGGCGGCGGTGGCGCGGGGGAGTCCCATGGCTGAGGCGGACGGTTTCTTCAGCCGCTGGTCCCGCCGCAAGCAGCAGACGCGCGAGACCGGCCAGCCGCTGCCGGACGTCGCGGGCAGCGAGGTCCGTGATCGGGTGGCTCCTGCGCCTGCTGCTGAACAGCCGGTGCCCGCACCCGCACCGCCCGCTGCTGTTCCCGCGCCTACTCTCGACGACGTGCAGGCGCTGCACGCGGAGTCCGATTTCGCGCCCTTCGTCGCCCGGTCGGTGGCTCCGCAGGTGCGCAATGCCGCCATGCGCAAGCTGTTCACCGACCCGCATTTCAATGTCATGGACGGGCTCGATGTGTATATCGAGGACTACTCCCTCCCCGATCCGTTGCCGCCCGACATGTTGCAGCAGATGGTGAGCGCGCGCAGCCTGGGACTGGTGACGGACCCCGAGCCGCCGGCCGCGGGGCCTGATGGGAAGGCCGCGCTGCCGCCGAAGTCCGACTGCGATGCCGGGGCTGATGGGGCGGCGGACGCGCCGCATGGGGCGGATGTGGCACAGTCCGACCTATGCAAAGCCATTCCTAGCCAGCCTGCGCCAGACGTGGCCGCACCGCCCTCCGGCGATGTGGCTGACCTGGCGCGCGCCAGCCGATCCACCGATGTCCAAGACGCTGATATGCGACTGCAACCGGACCATGCCGCTCGATTCCCGGGCGCTGGGCGCGGTGCTACATGAGGAGCTGACGCTCCATTCCACCCTATGCCGGCGCGAGGCCGGTGCCTTCCAGCAGGCCGTGCGCAGCGGCGATGCCGTCGTTGTCGCCTGCACGCAGGAGCAGCGCCTGTTCGGCGAGCTGGGCCAGCAGACCGAGGGTGCCGTGTCGCCCGTGCGCTTCGTCAACATCCGGGAAACCGGTGGCTGGAGCCGCGACGCGCAGGCCGCCACGCCCAAGATCGCCGCGCTGCTCGCGGCGGCACGCCTGCCCGAGCCTGAGCCCGTTCCCACGGTCACCTTCCGCAGCGGCGGTCGCCTGTTGATCATCGGGCCGCTCGATGCCGCCGAGCGCGCCGCCGCGCTGCTGAGCGACGTGCTGGAGGTGACCCTCTTCACCCAGGGCCCCGGCGCGGCCGGCGGTGCGCAGGAGCGCCGCTACCCCGTGCAGGGCGGACGCCTGCTTTCGCTGCGCGGCTGGCTGGGTGCTTTCGATGTCGAATGGGCGGCCGACAACCCCATCGACCTGGACCTGTGTACCCGCTGCAATGCCTGCGTGGCGGCCTGCCCCGAGAACGCGATCGGTCTTGACTACCAGATCGATCTGGCCGCCTGCAAGGACCACCGCGACTGCGTGAAGACCTGCCAGGTCGCCGGTGCCATCCAGTTCGGCCGCGTGGCCGAGGCCCGCAGTCAGCGCTTCGACCTGGTGCTGGACCTGCGTGCAGCGGATGCGACGCCTACCTTCATGCAGCATGCGCTGCCGCAGGGGTATTTCCGCTGGGATGGGCGCGACGCGGCGACCCTGATGCGCCTGCGCGAACTGGTCGGCGAATTCGAAAAGCCCAAGTTCTTCACCTACCGGCAAAAGCTTTGCGCCCACAGCCGCAATCAGGAAGTGGGCTGTAACGCCTGCGTGGACATCTGCTCGGCCGAGGCCATCCGCAGCGACAAGGCGCGTCAGCAGATCCAGGTCAACCCGCACCTGTGCGTGGGCTGCGGCGCCTGCACCACGGTGTGCCCGACCGGCGCGCTGTCGTTCGCCTACCCGGCGGCGCAGGATCAGGGAACGAAGATTCGCACGCTGCTGTCCACCTATGCGGCAGCCGGTGGCCGGCGGCCAACGCTGCTCCTGCACAGCCAGGAAAAGGGGCAGCGCCTGATCGACGAGCTGGGCCGTGCCGCGCGGCTGGGGGTGGCGCACGGCGTGCCGGCCCAGGTCATTCCTTTGGCGGTCTGGCACACGGCCAGCCTCGGGTTGGACGTGTGGCTCGGTGCCATCGCCCAGGGCGCCACGCAGATCTCCGTGCTGATGACCGGCGAGGAGGCACCCCAATACATGGAGGGACTGCAGGAACAGATGGAGGTGGCGCAGGCGCTGCTGAACGGGCTGGGCTATGCCGGCCAGCACCTGCATCTGGTGCGCGCCACATCGGCGATGGACCTGGACGCATCGCTGCGTTTGCTGTCCGCGCAGCGTGCAGAGGGGCCCGCCGTGGCTGCGAAGTTCGGCCTCGCGCCCGACAAGCGCGGCACGCTGGAGTTGGCCATCGACCATCTGGCTGCGCATGCCCCCGCAGCAAAGCTTCCCGACGCCATCGCAATGCCGGCCGCGAGTCCCTTCGGTCAGGTGCTGGTGGACAAGGACCGCTGCACGCTGTGCCTGAGCTGCGTGAGCGCCTGCCCGGCCAGCGCGCTGCAGGACAACCCCAACGCGCCGCAGCTTCGTTTCGTCGAGAAGAACTGCGTGCAGTGCGGCCTGTGCGCCACCACCTGTCCGGAAGACGCCATTGCGTTGCAGCCTCGGCTGCTGCTGTCGCCGGAGCGGGGGCAACCCCGCGTGCTGAACGAGACCCAGCCCTGGGGTTGCGTGCGCTGTGGCAAGCCCTTTGGCACGCTCAAGGCCATCGAGGCCATGCTTTCGCGCCTGTCGGGCCACCCCATGTTCCAGGGTGAGGCGCTGGAGCGGCTCAAGATGTGCGGCGACTGCCGCGTGATCGACCTCTATTCCGCGCAGAACGAATCGAAAGTGACCCAGCTGTGAGTGCCTCTGTTTTTCTGACCGCACCGCCCACCGCCTCGGCGCTCGACGAGGAAACCGCGCGCGCCGAGATCTACGGCCTGCTCGCGCAGCTGTATTACGCGCCGGCGGACGCTGCGCTGCTCGCGGCCCTGCGCGTTGCCCCCACCGAGGCCCCGGCCGAGGGGGCTTTCCTGCAGGAGCCCTGGCAGCGGCTGGTGGGCGCGGCGCGCGCTCTTTCCGACAGCGAGATCGCGCAGGAATACCAGCGCCTCTTCGGCGGCGTGGGAAAGCCCGAGGTGTACCTCTATGCATCGCACTACCTGAGCGGCTTCCTCAATGAAAAGCCCCTGGCGCGGCTGCGCGCCGAACTGTCCCGCCTGGGCCTTGGTCGCGACGACGCCATGCCTGAGACCGAGGACCACATCGCCTACCTGTGCGAAGTGATGCGCTATCTGATTGCAGGCGATGACGGCGGCGTTTGTCATCTGGAGTCGCAGCGCCGCTTCTTCACGGAGCAACTGGCTCCCTGGGTGGGCAAGTTCTGCGACGTGTTGTCCGCTCATCCCCAGGCGGCTTTTCATGCGGCGCTGGCGCGCTTCACGGCCGCTTTTATGGATGTCGAGTCGCAAGGCTTCGACATGCTGGATTAATACCAATGCGCCGCCCGGCGTTGTGCAGCGTTGGAAAAGGGTAGCGCGCAGGTCGGGAGTCGTTGCGGTAAGGCAACCAATTGTCATAGACTGTATGCAAGACATTGCATAACTACCGCGAGCCATCCTGGAGACAGAACATGCAGGAACGCCAGCTTCCCCCCCCTTCGCGCCGCCGCTTCTTCGCCGGCGCAGCCACCGTCGGCGCAGCCGCCGCCACCGTGGCCGTGCTGCCCCAGGTCGCCATCGAACCGGCACCGGCCGCAGCGCCCGAGCCTCGTCCCGCGCCTGAGCGGGGCGGTGGCTACCACCTCTCCGACCACGTCAAGCACTACTACAAAACCACCCGGCTTTGAAGAAAGCGGGGCGTCCCATGCTGCTCACCAAGAAAACCTCTGGCGCGCCGTCGCAGGCCGCGCATGCATCTCCTTTTGTCCATAGTCTGCGGCGCGGCTTGTCCCAGGCCTTGCCCACCATGGACCGGCGCGGCTTCTTGCGCCGTTCCGGCCTGGGCGTGGGCGTGGGTCTCGCGGCATCGCAGCTGACTTTGGTGCGCAAGGCCGATGCCGCCGAAGGCGCCAAGGTCGGCCTGGGCGACACGCAGGTGAGCGTGCGCCGCACTGTGTGCTCGCATTGCTCCGTGGGCTGTGCGGTCGACGCCGTGGTGGAGAACGGCGTCTGGGTGCGCCAGGAGCCAGTGTTCGATTCGCCCATCAACCTGGGCTCGCACTGCGCAAAGGGCGCGGCGTTGCGCGAACACGGCCACGGTGAATACCGACTGCGCTATCCGATGAAGCTGGTCAATGGCAAGTACGAGCGCATCAGCTGGGACACGGCCCTTGAAGAGATCAGCGCCCGCATGCTGGAACTTCGCAAGGCCAGCGGGCCTGACAGCGTGTACTTCGTGGGTTCGTCCAAGCACAACAACGAACAGGCCTACCTGCTGCGCAAGTTCGTGAGCTTCTGGGGCAGCAACAACTGCGACCACCAGGCGCGCATCTGCCACTCCACCACGGTGGCCGGCGTGGCCAACACATGGGGCTACGGCGCCATGACCAATTCGTACAACGACATGCAGAACAGCAAGGTCGCGCTGTACATCGGCTCCAACGCCGCAGAGGCTCACCCCGTGAGCATGCTGCATCTGCTGCATGCCAAGGAAACAGGCTGCAAGGTCATCGTGGTGGACCCGCGATTCACCCGAACGGCTGCCAAGGCCGACGAATACGTGCGCATCCGCTCGGGTACCGACATCCCCTTCCTCTTCGGCGTGCTCTATCACATCTTCAAGAACGGCTGGGAAGACAAGCAGTACATCCATGACCGTGTCTACGGCATGGACAAGGTGCGCGAGGAAGTGCTGGCGAAGTGGACGCCCGACAAGGTCGAAGAGGCCTGCGGCGTCAAGGAAGCCCAGGTGCTCAAGGTCGCCACGCTGCTCAACGAGCACCGCCCTGGCACCGTGGTCTGGTGCATGGGGCAGACCCAGCACACCATCGGCAACGCGATCGTGCGCGCCTCTTGCATCTTGCAACTGGCTCTGGGCAACGTGGGCAAGTCCGGCGGTGGCACCAACATTTTCCGCGGCCACGACAACGTGCAGGGCGCGACCGACGTCGGTCCGAACCCTGATTCACTGCCGGGCTACTACGGCCTCGCTGAAGGCGCCTGGAAGCATTTCGCCAAAGCCTGGGGAGTGGATTACGAGTGGATCAAGAGCCGCTATTCCTCCACCGGCATGATGAGCAAGAACGGCATCACCGTTTCGCGCTGGATCGACGGCGTGCTGGAAAAGAACGAACTGATCGACCAGGACTCCAACCTGCGCGGCGTGTTCTTCTGGGGCCATGCACCTAACTCGCAGACGCGCGGGCTGGAGATGAAGCGCGCCATGGACAAGCTTGACCTGCTCGTCGTCGTGGACCCTTATCCCTCAGCCACGGCCGCCATGGCCGCGATGCCTGGAAAGCCCGAAGACCTCAACCCGAACCGGGCGGTCTATCTGCTGCCCGCCGCCACGCAGTTCGAGACCAGCGGCTCCTGTACTGCCTCCAATCGGTCGCTGCAGTGGCGCGAGAAGGTCATTGAGCCGCTCTGGGAGAGTCGCCCCGACCACATGATCATGTACCAGTTCGCGCAGAAGCTCGGCTTCGGCCCGGAACTGGTCAAGAACTACAAGCTGCAGAAGGTCAAGGGCATGGACGAGCCCGTGCCCGAGGACATCCTGCGCGAGATCAATCGCTGCGTGTGGACCATCGGCTATACCGGCCAGAGCCCCGAGCGCCTGAAGGCGCACATGAAGAACATGCACGCGTTCGACGTGAAGACCCTCAAGGCCAAGGGCGGCAAGGACAAGGACACCGGTTACGACCTGACGGGGGACTACTTCGGCCTGCCCTGGCCGTGCTTCGGCACGCCGGAATTCAAGCATCCCGGCTCGCCCAACCTCTACGACACCTCCAAGCACGTCATGGATGGCGGGGGTAACTTCCGCGCCAATTTCGGCGTCGAGAAGGACGGCGTCAATCTGCTGGCGGAAGACGGCTCCTGCTCGCTGGGCGCCGACATCACCACGGGCTATCCCGAGTTTGACCACGTGCTGCTCAAGAAGCTGGGCTGGTGGAGCGAGCTCACCGACGCTGAGAAGGTCGTGGCCGAGGGCAAGAACTGGAAGACCGACAACTCGGGCGGCATCATCCGCGTGGTCATGAAGAACCACGGTTGCCATCCGTTTGGCAATGCCAAGGCGCGCGCGGTGGTGTGGAACTTTCCCGACCCTATTCCGCAGCACCGCGAGCCCCTCTTCGGCATCCGGCCCGACATGGCGGCCAAGTACCCCACGCACGACGACAAGAAGGCGTTCTGGCGACTGCCAACGCTCTACAAGTCGGTGCAGGACAAGAACATCGCCGACCGCGTGCAGGAGAAATTCCCGCTCATCATGACTTCGGGTCGCCTGGTCGAATACGAGGGCGGCGGCGAAGAAACCCGCTCCAACCCCTGGCTGGCCGAACTGCAGCAGGAAGCCTTCGTCGAGATCAACCCCAAGATTGCCGCCGACCGGGGCATCCGCAACGGCGGTCGCGTGTGGCTCAGCACGCCGACCGGTGCGCGCATCAATGTGCAGGCCCTGGTGACGGAGCGCGTGGCGCCCGATACGGTATTCATGCCGTTCCACTTTTCGGGGCACTGGCAGGGCAAGGATCTGCTGGAGTACTACCCCAAGGGCGCTGCGCCCGTGGTGCGCGGCGAGGCTGTCAACACGGCCACGACCTACGGCTACGACAGCGTGACCATGATGCAGGAAACCAAGACCACGATCTGCAACGTGGAAGCGGCCTGAAGCGCACGAGCGAGACAGAACAAGAAAGCCTACCGACCATGACGACCCCCGCGACCGCCCGCCGCTGGCCCTTCACCTTTTGGGAGGCCTGATCCATGGCCCGCATGAAATTCATCTGCGATGCGGAACGCTGCATCGAATGCAACAGCTGCGTCACTGCCTGCAAGAACGAGCATGAGGTGCCGTGGGGCGTGAACCGCCGCCGCGTCGTCACGCTCAATGACGGCGTGCCCGGGGAGAAGTCCATCTCGGTGGCCTGCATGCACTGCAGCGATGCGCCCTGCATGGCCGTGTGCCCCGTCAACTGCTTCTACCGCACCGAAGAGGGTGTGGTGCTGCACGACAAGGACGTCTGCATCGGCTGCGGCTACTGCAGCTACGCCTGCCCGTTCGGTGCGCCGCAGTTCCCTTCACAGGGCACGTTCGGTGTGCGCGGCAAGATGGACAAGTGCACCTTCTGCGCCGGCGGTCCAGAGGAGCACGGCAGTCAGGCCGAGTTCGAGAAGTACGGCCGCAACCGTCTGGCCGAAGGCAAGCTTCCCGCCTGCGCCGAAATGTGTTCGACCAAGGCCTTGCTGGCCGGTGACGGCGATGTTGTGGCCGACATCTTCCGTACTCGCGTGGTGCAGCGCGGCAAGGGCGCCGAGGTGTGGGGCTGGGGCACGGCCTACGGCTCCCGCCAGGCGGGTCAGCCGCCCCAGGAGGGCAAGAAGCCATGAAGCCGCAACATCACCGCGCAGCGACAGTCGCTTGCGCAGTCGCCGCCCTGCTGGCGCTCTCCGCGTGTGGCGAGAAGCCGCAGACCGGCCATGCCGTGAGCGGCGTCGCGCCGCTGTACGCCGGCACCGGTAGCCATTTCACCGCCCCGGGCTGGAAGCCGGGCGAGAAAGGCAGCTGGGAGCAGGAGATGAAGGCCCGCATGCAGTACGGGCAGAACGAATACAACCGCATCCGGTGAGGCGGGGAAGGGCAGCCATGAAACACCTTCTGTTCGCGGCGCTGCTGGCCGGTGGCGCGGCCTGGGCGCAGGCCCCGGCGCCGTCGCCCGCGGCATCTGCCGACGTGCCCGCCGCAGCGCAAGCCGCGCAACCGGCAGCCGGTGCGGTGCGCAGCCAGAACATCTTCGATGTCAAGCCCGACGCCAGCGCCGATCCCGGCTATGCCGGGCAGACCAACGGTGAACGCTCACGCGTGCAGCCGGGCAACAACGCGCCCATGTGGCGACAAGTGGGGCAGGGCGTGACAGGCTATAGCAGCCTGCCCGTGACTCAGGCGCCCGAGGCTGGCAACCTGATCCAGCGCTTCGTTCAGTACCCGGGCTCGCGGTTCACCAATGCAGGCGAAGCCTGGAGAGAGGTGCGCAACCGCTGGATCATTCCCTACGGCGCTGCCTTGCTGGGCATCACGCTGCTGGCGCTGGCGATCTTCTATTTCGCCAAAGGCCCGATGGGTCATGCGCCGGCCGATGGCCCGGGCCGCCGTATCGAGCGCTTCACGCCCTTTGAGCGCGCCGCGCATTGGTCCAACGCCATTGCCTTCTGTACGCTTGCCATCTCGGGCATTGTGATGGCCTTCGGCAAGTTCTTCCTGCTGCCCATTTTGGGAGCCACGCTCTTTGGGTGGCTGGCCTATGCGCTCAAGAATGTGCATAACTTCATGGGCCCGCTGTTCGCGGTGTCGCTGGCCGTCATCATCCTTACCTTCGTGAGGGACAACATCGCCACCATGGCCGACTGGGCTTGGCTGAAGAAGGGCGGCGGCATGCTGGGCGGAGGCGGCGAAGAAGTGCCTTCCCATCGCTTCAATGCCGGCGAGAAAGGTATGTTCTGGTGGGGCATCACCGTGCCCGGCATCTTCGTGGTGCTGTCGGGCCTGGTGCTGGACAAGCTGATTCCCGGCTGGGGCCTGCTCCGTGGCGAGATGCACATCGCCCACATGGTCCACGCCAGCCTGGCGCTGTGGATGATGGCGCTGCTGCTGGGCCACATCTACATGGGCACCATTGGCATGCGTGGCGCCTACAAAGCCATGAAGACCGGCTACGTCAGCGAGAACTGGGCGCACGAACACCACGCGCTCTGGGCCCAAGACATACGCGACGGCAAGATCCCGGCGCAGCGCAGCAGCGAAGAACGCACCAGCGCCGCCGCTGCCCAGCCCGCTGCCGCTGCAAGGAGCACCCCATGAAGAAGACGCACTGCCGCACCATCTCGCAGGCCGCCCTGGGGCTGGCCCTCGCCGCGCTCGCATCGGCCCCACTGGCCAAGCTGCCTCCGCTCAGTCCCGAGGCCCAGGCCAAGGCCAGCGAGACCGCGGCCAAGGCCGCCTGGAGCGCCAAGGTCGATGCCTACCGGCTCTGCCAAGCGCAGGACAAGGTGGCGGCCTACTACCGGCGCACGGCCTCCAGTCCGGCTCCTGTGCCCGCCCAAGGCGCTGTGCCCTGTGCCGACCCGGGTCCTTTCGCCTACACCCCGCCGGAGAGCAAGCCCCTGGAGTCGGCAGGAGCCCATTCGCCACCGGGCAATGCCAGCAGCCCGCCCAATACCGCCGTGCCCGATGCGGCGAGCGGTAAGGCCCGCAAGCCTTGATCTAACGCGCGCGCCCTTTCTGCGGCCCGCTGCTCCCCGCGCGGCTAGCCTCTGACGGGCCCCTCGCACCGGCCGTTACGTGTAGGCTGGCGTGCATGACGCAGATGACCGCCCTCAAAGATCCACCCGCCTTCCCCCAGCTCCTGCAGCCGCCTGCGCGCCTGCCGCGGCTGACAGAGGCGCGTGCACCGCTCACGCAGGCCGTTGAAGTGATGAACGAGCGCGGCGAGCGCGAGACCCTGCACATCCCTGCGGAGCGGCCGCTCACCGTGTATGTGGACCGGCGCGAGATCGTTACGCTCATGACGCTGGGCGCCCACCCCGAATGGCTGGTGCTGGGGTACCTGCGCAACCAGCGGCTGGTGGACTCGGCCGACGAGATCGAATCCATCACCGTGGACTGGGATGTGAACGCCGCCGCCGTGGCCACGCGCAGCGGCATCGCGCGCATCGAGGAGCGCACTGCCCGCAAGGTGGTCACCACCGGCTGCGGGCAGGGCAGCGTCTTCGGCGGGTTGATGGACGAGGTCGAACGCATCGACCTGGGGCCGGCGCAGCTCACGCAGGCCCAGCTCTACGGGCTGGTGAACGCCATCCGGCTGCAGGAATCCACGTACAAGTCGGCGGGCTCCGTCCACGGCTGCGCGCTTTTCCAGGGCGAGCGGATGCAGGTTTTCGTCGAGGACGTGGGCCGGCACAACGCCATCGACACCATTGCCGGGTGGATGTGGATGCAGTCGGGCGGCCCCGTGCCGGGCGGCGACAAGGTCTTCTACACCACCGGCCGGCTCACCAGCGAGATGGTCATCAAGTCCGCGCAGATGGGCGTGCCTATCGTTGTCTCGCGCAGCGGCATGACGCAGATGGGCCATGCCGTGGCCCGGCAGCTGAACCTGTGCGCCATCGGCCGCGCCGTGCACCGCCGCTTCGTATGCTACAGCGGCGAGGACCGCATCGTCTGGCAGCCCGAGCTGGCCGGGCAGGGCGGCCCGGCCTCCGCAGCGGCCTGACGGCCGGACGTCCCGCGCCGCCATTGCCCCCAGCTCGCGCCAGGCGCGGGCAATTGCGATAACGTGCCGCACCATATGCAGCACCTTTCCTTCATTCGCCTGGGCTGGCGCACGCTGTGGCGCGATCTGCGTGCCGGCGAACTGCGCCTGCTCATCGTCGCCGTCACGCTGGCGGTGGCCGCGCTCACTTCGGTGGGCTTCTTCGCCGATCGGCTGCAGGGGGGGCTGCAGCGCGACGCCCTGCAACTGCTGGGCGGCGACGCGGTGGTGGTCAGCGACAACCCCACGCCGCAGGCCTTCGCCGAGCGGGCCCGGGCGCTGGGCCTGTCGGCCACGACCACCCTGGCCTTTCCCACCATGGGCCGGGCGGACGACGCCCAGGGCGGCGCCAGCCGGCTGGTAGCCTTGAAAAGCGTCGCACCCGGCTATCCGCTGCGCGGGCAGATGCAGACTGCAGCCGCATCCGGCCAGCCGGGCCAGGCTACCCGCGACATTCCGGCGCCCGGTGAGGTCTGGGTCGATGCGCCCGTGCTGGAGGCGCTGAACCTCGCCGTGGGCGACAGGCTCTGGCTGGGCGACGCCGCGCTGCGCATCGGCCGCATCATCACGCTGGAGCCGGACCGGGGCAGCGGGTTCATGAACTTCGCGCCGCGCGTGATGATGAACGTGGCCGACCTGCCCGCCACTCAGCTGGTGCAGCCGGCCAGCCGCCTGACCTACCGCTTCGCGGTGGCAGGCGCCGCGCCGGCCGTGCGCCAGTTCACCGAATGGGCCGACCGCGCCGTGCACCAGCCGGACCTGCATGGCGTGCGCCTCGAAACCCTGGACAGCGGCCGCCCCGAGATGCGCCAGACGCTGGACCGGGCGCAGAACTTCCTGAGCCTGGTCGCGCTGCTGGCCGCGCTGCTCTCGGCCGTGGCCGTGGCGCTGGCCGCGCGCGGCTTTGCCAACGACCACCTGGACGCCGCCGCGCTGCTGCGCGTGCTGGGACAGAGCCAGCGGCTCATCGCGGGCGGCTACGTCGTCGAATTCGCGCTCATCGGCCTCTTCGCCAGCCTGCTGGGTGTGGCGATCGGCTACGGCATCCACCATGTCTTCGTGGCGCTGCTGGCCGGGCTGGTGGACTCGGCCCTGCCGGCGCCCAGCGCGTGGCCGGTGGCTTTCGGCCTGGGCATGGGCCTCACGTTGATGTTCGCCTTCGGCCTGCCGCCCGTGCTGCAGCTGGCGCGGGTGCCGCCGCTGCGCGTGATCCGGCGCGACCTGGGTGGGCTGAAGCCCACCTCGCTCGCGGTGCTGGGCGTGGGGGTGGCGGGCTTCGCCGCACTGCTGCTGGCCGCCAGCCGCGACGTGAAGCTGGGCTTGATCGCGGTGGGCGGCTTCGCGGGCGCGGTGCTGCTCTTCGCGGGCCTGGCCTGGTGCGCCGTGCGCCTGTTGCGCAAGAGCGTGAACGAGGCCACCGCCCCGCGCTGGCTGGTGCTGGCCACGCGGCAGATCGCGGCGCGGCCGGCCTATGCAGTGGTGCAGGTCAGCAGCCTGGCTGTGGGCCTGCTGGCGCTGGTGCTGCTGGTGCTGCTGCGCACCGACCTCATCAGCAGCTGGCAGCGCGCCACGCCGGCCGATGCGCCCAACCGCTTCGTGATCAACGTCCTGCCCGAGCAGGCCGACGCCTTCCAGCAGGCGCTGCGCGGCGCGGGCGTGCGGCAGTACGACTGGTACCCCATGATCCGCGGCCGGCTGGTGGCCGTGAATGGCAAGGCGGTGAGCACCGACGACTACGCCGAAGACCGCGCCAAGCGCCTGGTGGACCGCGAATTCAACCTCTCCAATGCGGCCGAGGCGCCGCCGCACAACCCCATCGTGGCCGGCCGCTGGACGCCCGGCGCCGCCGGCGAGATCAGCGTGGAGGAGGGCATCGCCGAGACGCTGGGCCTGCGCCTGGGCGACACGCTTCGCTTCGACATCGGCGGCCTGCCGAGCGAGGCGCGCATCACCAGCCTGCGCAAGGTGGACTGGGGCTCGCTGCGCGCCAACTTCTTCGTGATGTACACCACCGCGCAGATGCCGCCCGAGATGCCCGTGACCTATCTGGCGGCCTACCGGGCCCCTGAAGCATGGCCCCCACGCTCCGCCGCTGCGAGAGGTCCGCTGCCCGCCGAGGGCGCTGCTTCCCCCTTGGGCCGGCCCGGCGTGGGAAGCGCCAGCTTCGACAACGCCCTGGTGCGCGAATTCCCCAACATCACCAACGTGGACATGAGCGCCACGCTGGCGCAGGTGCAGAGCGTGCTGGGGCAGGTGATCCGCGCGGTGGAATTCCTCTTCGGCTTCACCCTCGCCGCGGGCGTGGTGGTGCTGTTCGCGGCCGTCACCGCCACGCGCGAGGAACGGGCGCGCGAGTACGCCATCATGCGGGCCGTGGGCGCGCGGGCGCGGCTGCTGCGCCAGGTGCAGCGGGCCGAGCTGGCCGGCGTGGGGCTGCTCGCGGGCTTCCTGGCCAGCTGCGTGGCGGTGGCCGTGGGCTGGGCGCTGGCGCGCTTCGTGTTCGACTTCACCTGGACCGCGCCGCTCTGGGTGCCGCTGGCCGGCGCCCTGGCCGGTGCGCTGCTGGCGCTGGCGGCAGGCTGGTGGGGGCTGCGCGGGGTGCTGCGCCGGCCGGTGATGGCCACGCTGCGGCAGGCGGTGGAGTAGCGGCAGCGGCGCAGCAGGGCAGGGCGTGCCGTTGCGCCACCCCGGCTCCCTGCTCCGTGCGGCGCCCATTCGATTCCGTTCAATTCATGCAACGAAGGAGACAGCAATGACCCAGGTACTCGCAGGCGCCGAGCCTTTCGCATTCGAGGGCAACGATATCGGCGTGCTGGTGTCGCACGGCTTCACGGGCACGCCGCAGAGCATGCGCCATTACGGCGAGCAGTTGCACCGGCGCTTCGGCTTCACGGTGGTCGGCCCGCGCCTGCCGGGCCACGGCACCTCGCCGGACGACATGGAAACCACCGGCTACCTGGACTGGGCGCGCGAGATCGAGCAGCAGCTCAAAGGCCTGGCGGCGCGCAAGCGCAAGGTGTTCGTCACGGGCCTCTCGATGGGTGGCACGCTGACGCTGAACATGGCAGCGCGCTTTCCGGAACTGGTGCACGGCATCGCCACCATCGCCGCGGCGGCGGGGCCGCTCAAGCGCGAATTCGCCGGCGTGCTGGCGCTGGACCCGGCGCCGCGCCGCATTCCGGGCATCGGCTCCGACATCAAGGCCCCTGGCGTGCAGGAGCTGGCCTATGCCGAGGTGCCCGTGGCCTGCATGCGCGAAATCACGGCGCTCATCGCGCAGACCGGCGCCCTGATGGGCGGCATCACCTGCCCCGCGCTCGTCATCCATGGCCGCGAGGACCATGTCGTGCCGCCGTCGAATGCGCTGCATATCGTCAACACGCTGGCCTCCGGCGACATCCGCCTGCTGTGGCTGGAGAACTCCTACCACGTCGCCACGCTGGACAACGACAAGGACCTGATCGCCGAGCGCGTGGGCCGCTTCTTCGCCGAATTGGCGGCGGCCTGAGCCCGCGCTGCCCGACAATCGCGGGCTTCACCACTCTTGAGCCGCACGCCGTCATGTCCGAGGATTTCCAGAACCCCACTCCGCAGACGCCCTTTGAGTGGATCGGCGGCGAGCCCCAGGTGCGCGCCCTGGTGGACCGTTTCTACGACCTGATGGACCTGGAACCCGCTTACTCCGCGCTGCGCGCAGCGCACGGCAACACGCTCGAGGACGCGCGGCAGAAGCTCTTCTGGTTCCTCTGCGGCTGGCTGGGCGGCCCCGACTACTACCAGGAACGCTTCGGCCACCCGCGCCTGCGCATGCGCCACATGCCCTTTGCCATCGGCATCAAGGAGCGCGACGAGTGGGTGGCCTGTATGGACCAGGCCATGGGCGAGACGGGGGTGCCCGAGCCTCTGCGCGTGCGCCTGAAGGAGAGCTTCATGGGCACGGCCGACTGGATGCGCAACCGAGGCGGTTAGGCGGGCTGGAGAGAAGAGAGCGAGCGGGGAGGAGGAAGGCTCCCCGGCCTGCGCCGTGCGCGGCCCTGCGAGCAGAGCAGGGGGATGAGCGGAGTGGCAACCAAGCGCCCAGTGTCACGCCCATGTCAATTGGCGCGCCGACACTCGCGCTTTCGTTGGTTCTCCACAATTCCTCCTGGATTGCATCGCATGTCACAACTTTCTCGCATCCTGGGCGTTTCGCCCGTTCTCCCGTCCCGCCGCTGGGCGCTAGCCGCCGTAGGCTGCGCGGCCCTGTTGGCAGCCTGCGGCGGCGGCGATGGCGACAGCGCTCCGGCCACGCCGAACACGCCTGCCAGTCCGGCCACGCCGCAATCCGCGCCGGCCACCGCCACGCTGGCCGTACTGGAGACGACCGACCTGCACTTCAACGTGCGCAGCTACGACTACTTCAAGCTGGCCGAAGACAAGACCTACGGTTTCGAGCGCACCGCCACGCTGGTGCGCCAGGCGCGCAAGGAATTCGCCAACACCGTGCTGGTGGACAACGGCGACACCATCCAGGGCACGGCGCTGGCCGACTACGAAGCCGTGGTCAAGCCTATCGACTGCAAGCAGCAGCTGTCCATGTACAAGGCCATGGGCGCGCTGGGCTTCGATGCTGGCACGCTGGGCAACCATGAATTCAACTACGGCCTTCCCTACCTGAACCAGGTGCTGGGCGGCGGCCTCAACGTCGATGGCGTGGACCCCACCGTCAAGTGCGCGGGTGCTGGCTACCCCATGGCTCTGGCCAATGTGTACAGCAGCAAGACCAAGCAGCCGCTGGTGCAGCCGTACGTCCTGCTGAACCGCACCATCACCGCCCAGACGGCAGACGGCAAGACGGTGCAGCTGCCGGTGAAGATCGGCGTGATCGGCTTCACCACGCCCGGCATCCTGAACTGGGACAAGCGCTATCTGGACGGCAAGGTCTATACCGAAGGCGCCGTCGAATCCGCCCAGAAATACGTGCCTGAACTGCGCGCCAAGGGCGCCGACGTGGTCGTCGCACTGTTGCACGGCGGCCTGGACGGCAGCGCCTATTCGGCCACCATGGAGAACCCCGGCCTGCACCTGTCCAAGGTGTCCGGCATCGACGCCATGGTCATGGGCCACCAGCACAGCGTGTTCCCCGACCGCAGTGCCAAGCCTGCGTTCACCCAGTCCGGCGTGGACAACCAGGCCGGCACCATCAACGGCGTGCCCGCCGTCATGGCCAGCTCCTGGGGCAAGGCGCTGGGCGTGATCAGCCTGTCGCTCAAGTGGGACGGCAAGGCCTGGAGCGTGGACAAGACAGGCTCCAAGTCCGAGCTGCGCAACATCCAGACCAAGGACGCCTCCGGCGCCAACGTGTACGTGGACGCCGACTCCAGCATCGCCCCGCTGGTCGATACCCAGCACCAGGCCGCCATCGCCTACGTGAAGACACCCATCGGCTCCACCGACTTCCGCATGAGCACGCTGTTTGCCGACGTGGGTGATCCCGGCGCGATCCAGATCGTGAACCAGGCGCAGCAGGCCTACGTGTCGGCCTACATCCAGGCCAACCTGCCGCAGTACAAGAGCCTGCCGGTGCTGTCGGTGAGCGCGCCGTTCAAGTCCGGCTTCCAGGGCGGTGCCGACTACACCGACGTGGCCGTGGGCCCGCTGGCGATCAACAACGCGGCTGATCTCTACCTCTACCCCAACACCGTCTATGCGGTGAAGGTCAACGGCGCCGACATCAAGAACTGGCTCGAATCCGCTGCCAAGCGCTTCAACCAGATCAGCACGACGAAGACCACCGAGCAGCAGCTCATCAGCAGCTTCCCGGGCTACAACTTCGACATGTTCACCACGGCCGACGTGCAGTACGAGATCGACGTGACCCAGCCCACCGGCAGCCGCATCAAGAACCTGACCTACAAGGGTGCCACCATGGACCCGGCGCAGGAATTCGTGATCGCCACCAACAACTACCGCGCCACCAGCGGCAAGAGCTTCAGCGACAAGCTCGACGGCTCCGGCACCATCTGGGCCTCGCCCGATGCGAACCGCGACGTGGTGATCGACTACATCCGCAAGAACCCGTCCGTCACCCGTGCGGCCAACGGCGCGGCCAAGAGCTGGCGCTTCACCAAGGCGAGCACGGCCGGCGCGGTGGTGTTCAGCTCCGGCGCGGGCGCCCTGAGCGTGGCGCAGGCTGCGGGCCTGCCCGGCGTGTCGCTGGTGGCGGCCGATGACGGCTCGGGCAAGGGCACGTCCAAGTACGCGATCGACCTGTCCAAGTGATCGCCCGGCCCGGGTGCCGCCCGCAGGCGGCACCCGGGCAGCGAAACGGCGCGCAGGGCCTTGGGGCCTTGCGCGCCGTTTTGCTGGGCTGGGGTGAGGGGGCGTGCCGTCAGGTGCGGCCGGCTGCGGCCCTCCAGGCCTCCAGATGCCGCACCAGCGCCAGCGGAGTGCGGTCCTCATACATCGGCCCGATCACCTGCATTCCGATGGGCAGGCCATCGCTGGCGCGCCCGATGGGCGCCACGGTCGCGGGCAGGCCGGGCAGGGTCGCCACGCTCTGCCAGAACGACTGGGCTCCGAGCAGCTCGGGTTGCCCGTCGATCGGCACCGCCGCCGTGCTCCAGTCCATGGCCGGAATATGCGGATAGGCGGTGCAGCCGAAGGCGGGCAGCAGCAGGGCGTCGAAACTCTCGAAGAAGCGCCGCCATTGCACCTGTATCCGCGCGCGCTGGTCCAGCAGCTGCAGCCATTCGTGCGCGGGCATGCTGGCGGCGCCGGGTGTGCCGCGCGTGAGGTAGGTCATCAGCAGGCGGTGGTAGGCAGCGTGGCTCGCCGCCAGATCGGGCAGCAGTTCGCTGGTGCCGCGCTCGACCGTGCAGCCGCTGGCCTGCAGGTCATCGGCCACCGCATGCAGGCGGGCCTGGACGTCGCTTGCCACCGCCACGCCAGGGCCGCTGTCGATCAGCAGGCAGCGCGCATGCGGCACCGGCCGCGCGGGCGGCAGGCGTACCTGCATGGCGCGGGCCTGGGCGCCGATGGGTCCGGCCAGCAGGTCCAGCGCCAGTTCCAGGTCCTGCGCGCTGCGCGCCAGCGGGCCGATCACCGCCAGCTCGTTCGGCGCGCCGGGCGGAAAGCCGGGAAAGTCGTGGCCCGCCGCAGGCAGCAGCCCGTGCGTGGGCTTGTGCCCATAGACGCCGCAAAAGTGCGCCGGCACGCGGATGGAGCCGCCGATGTCCGAACCCAGCTCCAGCGCCACGAAGCCCGCCGCCAGCGCGGCGGCTGCGCCCCCGGAGGAGCCGCCGGGCGTGCGCGAGAGGTCGTGCGGGTTGTTGGTGCGGCCGTAGATCGGGTTCGCGCTCTGCCAGTCGCCCAGCGCCACGGGCACGTTGGTCTTGCCCAGCAGCACGGCGCCGGCGGCCTTGAGCCGCTCCACGGCCACTGCGTCGGCCTGGGCGATGAAGCCGCGGGCGTGCTCGAAGCCCCAGGTGGTGGGCAGGCCGGCCACGTTGAACGATTCCTTCACGGTGATCGGCACGCCCAGCAGCGGGCGGCGCTCGCCGCGCGCCAGCGCCTCGTCGGCCGCCTGGGCCTGCAGGCGGGCGTTGGCGAAGTCGCGCACGACCACGGCGTTGATCGCGCCGTCCTGCGCCTCGATGCGGGCGATGGCGGCATCGCACAGGGCGAGGGCCGTGGTGTCGCCTCGTGCGAGGGCTGCGGCCTGGGCGCTGGCGGTGCCGGCGAGCAGGGTGTCGTGGAGGGCTTGCGTCATGGTGCGTGGCGGGGCCGGTCGGCCCTGAAGGTGACGGTGTATGCTATCAAATAGATAGCTGAATGCGCTTGCCCATCAAGGGCTGCAGCCTGATTCAATGCTGAATATGCTCAGCCGGCCAAGCGCCGCCGCCCGGGCTGCAGCAGCACCACCAGCGCGCCGGCGCCGCCTTCGGCCGGGCGGGCCTGCACGAAGGCCAGCACCTCCTTCTTCTGCACCAGCCAGCGCTGCACGCGGCTCTTGAGCACCGGCGTCTTGCCCGGCGAGCCCAGGCCCTTGCCGTGCACCACGCGCACGCAGCGCAGGCCGGTGCGGTGGGCCACGCGCACGAATTCGCCCAGCGCCTCGCGGGCCTCGTCGGTGCGCAGGCCGTGCAGGTCCAGCTGGCGCTGGATGCTCCAGTAGCCGGCGCGCAGCCGGTGCGTCACGTCCTGGCCGATGCCGGGGCGGCGAAAGCTCAGCTGGTCGTCCACGTCCAGCAGCGTCGTCACGTCGAACTCGTCGCTGATGGATTCGAGCAGCACGCGCTCCTCGTCCAGGGTGCGCTGCACCGGCAGTGGCTCGGGAGGTTCGGGCGTGTGCCAGCGGCGCTCCTGCGTGCCGCGCAGCGGCTGCACGGGGCCCACGGCGTCCTGGAACAGCATGCGCTCGGCCCGGGCGCGGCGGGCGGCCTCCTGCCGTTCGCGCAGGCGCTCGGCCTCGCGCGCGGCGGCCTCGGCCAGCGCCTTGCGCAACGGCTGGAGGTCTTGGAGGGAGCGGGCTTTGACGGTCATGGCAAGAAGGGTTGTACCCCAAGCAGCCTGACCCGTGCCGCCGGCAGGGTGCCCGTCATGGCGCCCGGTATTCCGCCGCGATGAACTGCGTGGCTTCCGCCGGGTTGAAGTTGTCGTCGCTCACGAAGACGATCACGCGCCCGCCGCGGGGCAGGGGCGGGCCCCAGGCCATGCCCTCCAGGTTGTCGAGTGTGCCGGCGCCGAGCGTGGCCAGATCGGCCACGAGGGTTTTGGGGGCGGGGGTGTAGCTGCCGGGCGCGAGGGCGGGCAGGGCGAGGGTGTCGCTGCCCGTGCGCGTGTCGATGCGGTAGAGGCGCACGGCGAAGCCCGTGCCCGCGCTGTAGCTGCGCTCCAGCACCAGCAGGTGGTGGGGGCCGTCTTCCAGGATCTCGCTCACGCCGTTCATCTGCGGGCCCCAGGGGATGCGGCGGGCGTGGGCCACGGCGTCGGGCTGGTAGGCGATCTGGCGCAGGGGCTGGCCGGTGGCGAGGTCGATCGCGGTGAAGCGCACGGGGCCCCCGGGCGCAACGGGCGTGGGCAGGGGGCCGTCCTGCCGCCAGGGCATTTCCATCGAGAGCCAGAGCGTGCGGCCGTCGGGCGACAGGGCCAGGCCTTCGAGCGTGCCGTTGGAGCGGGGGGCGCGGCCGTGCGCCCCGTCGGGCTGGAAGCTGGCGGGCAGGGGCAGGTCGCGCACGGCGCTGCCGTCGATGCGGCTTTCGCGCAGCTGCGGGCCGAAGCCGCGGCCGAAGTCGCCCTCGCTGGTCCACAGGAAGTGCCCGCCGCTGCCGGGCAGCCAGCGGACGGCTTCGGCGTCGGGCACGTCCACGCCGGGCTCGGGGCGGCGCGGCGAGGGGTAGGTGCGCCCGTTCGCATGCCGCAGCGCGACCATGCCGGTGATGGCAGGCGCTTCCAGCCCTTGCTCGCTGTAGCGCAGCGTGGCGGTGTAGATGCGCGCTGGCTGCAGGTCAGAGCGGTCGTCGCTGATGAGCAGCCAGCGGCCGCTGGCCGCGTCGTAGTCGATGCCGGAGATGCCGCCGAACGTGGTGCCCAGCACCTCGGTGCCGGGGGCGATGGCGGCGCTGCCGATGAGGCGCAGCGCGGGTCGGGTGGCGGCTGGCGCAGTAGCGGCCGCCTCGGGCGCAGCGGTCGCAGCCTGCGGGAGCGGCGCGCAGGCGGAGAGGTTGAGGGCAAGACCCGCTGCCAGCAGAAGGGCCCAGGGGGTGGCGCGCAAGAGGATGGTCATACCAGGCCCTCCTCGGCCATCGACAGGGCGGCGCCCGGCGCGACGATGACGTGGTCCAGCACGCGCACGTCGATCAGTGCGAGCGTGGCCTTCAGGGTACGGGTCAGCGCCTCGTCGGCGCGGCTGGGCTGCACGCTGCCGCTGGGGTGGTTGTGCGCCAGCACCACGGCGGCGGCATGGTGGTGCAGGGCGCGCAGCACCACTTCGCGCGGATAGACCGAGGTTTGCGTGAGCGTGCCGCGGAACAGCTCTTCGAGCGCGACGAGCCGGTTCTGGCTGTCGAGGAAGAGCACTGCGAACACCTCGTGCGCCTTGGCGGCCAGGTGCAGCTGCAGGTAGTGCTTGACGGCCTGGGGCGAATCGAAGACCTCGCGCTCGCGCAGCTGCTGTGCAAGGGCCCGGCGCGCCAGTTCCAGCACCGCGACCAGCTCGGCCCGCTTGGCCGGGCCCAGGCCCTTGATGCGCCGAAGATCTTCCGCGCTCGCGTGGAGCAGTCCGGCGACGCCACCGAAGCCGCCGCCTGCGCCCTGCGAACCGGGCGCGGACAGCAGTTCCTCGGCCATCTGCAGCACGCCCTTGCCCTGGATGCCGGTGCGCAGCAGGATGGCCAGCAGCTCGGCATCGGTGAGCGCGGCGGGGCCGCGTGCCAGCAGCTTTTCGCGCGGCTGCGAATCGGTGGGCAAATCTTTGATCGCCATGGAGCGGGGCCGGTTTACGGCGTTTCCTACAATGGCGGCAGTTTATCGAGACCCCATTTCATGACCTTTGCCGCCCCCGATTCCGCCCGCGCCGACGCATCCGCTGCCCCCACCGTGCAGGAGGGTTCGTTCCTCACACTGCATTACCGCCTGGCCGGCCCCGCGGGCGATGTGATCAACACCTTCGGCGGCCAGCCCGCCACGCTGTCTCTGGGTGCGGGCGAGCTCTCGCCGGCCATGGAGCAGCGCCTGATCGGCTTGGCCGAGGGCTCGCGCGCCACCTTCGAGCTGCCCGCCGGCGAGGCCTTCGGCGAGCGCAACCCCGAGATGCAGCAGTGGGTGGCCGCCAGGCTGCTGGCCGAGCTGGGTGATCCCGACGAGCGCTATACCGTGGGCGACGTGGTGCAGTTCCCCACGCCCGATGGCCTGGGCAGCTATGCCGGCGTGGTGCTGGAAGCGCGTGCCGACGGCGCTGTGCGCTTCGACTTCAACCACCCGCTGGCCGGCCAGCCGGTGACCTTCGAGGTCGAACTCATCGGGGTGCTCTGACGCCATGGCCGAGTCGCTTCAGGAAATCATCCTCGCCGAGCCGCGGGGCTTCTGCGCCGGCGTGGACCGCGCCATCGAGATCGTGGAACGCGCGCTGCAGAAGTTCGGCGCGCCCATCTACGTGCGCCACGAGATCGTGCACAACACCTATGTCGTGAACGACCTCAAGGCCAAGGGCGCGATCTTCATCGAAGAGCTCTCCGATGTGCCGCCCGGTGCCACGCTGGTCTTCAGCGCCCACGGCGTGAGCCGCGCGGTGCAGGAAGAGGCGAAGGCGCGCGGCTTTTCCATCTTCGACGCCACCTGCCCGCTGGTGACCAAGGTCCACGTCGAGGTCGCCAAGCTGGCACGCGAGGGCTACGAATTCATCATGATCGGCCACAAGGGCCATCCCGAGGTGGAAGGCACCATGGGCCAGCTGGACCACGGTATCCACCTGGTGGAAGACGTGGCCGATGTGCAGCGCGTTCAGCCCGCGCAAACCGAGAAATTGGCCGTGGTCACGCAGACCACGCTGAGCGTGGACGACGCGGCCGAGATCACCGCCGCCGTGCGCGCCCGCTTTCCGAAGGTGCGCGAGCCCAAGCAGCAGGACATCTGCTATGCCACGCAGAACCGGCAGGACGCGGTCAAGCTGCTGAGCGGGCAGGTTGATCTGGTGATCGTGGTGGGCAGCCCCACCAGCTCCAATAGCAACCGGCTGCGCGAACTCGCTGCGCGCCTGGGCACTACGGCCTACATGGTGGATGGCGCGTCGGAGCTGCTGCCCGAGTGGTTCGACGGGGTGGCCCGCGTGGGCCTCACGGCGGGCGCTTCGGCCCCGGAAATTCTGGTGCGCGATGTGATCGACCGTATCAAGGCGTTGGGTGCCGTGTCGGTTCGCAAGATGGACGGCATCGAGGAAACCATCAAGTTCCCACTGCCCAAGGGCCTGAAGATCGACGCGGCGACCGGACTGGAAATCAGCGTGCGCAACCCCGAGACCGGCCCTTCGGCCTATTGATTGCTACTCTTTTGATAGCTGCATGTCCTTGATTTCAGGGTGCTGCAGCTGCATTGGGTTTGAGCGGGGGCGCGAGAATCTCCTGGGCGCCGATGGGGCCGGGCAGCCATAGCCCTGGCCGCCATCGGATTTCCTACAATCCAGGCCTGTTCGACTCCGAGGAAGCATCTCGCTTCCCCTTTATGGAAATAGCAATACTTTTCGCCCTCATCCTCCTCAATGGCCTGTTTGCCATGTCGGAGCTGGCACTGGTCTCGGCGCGCAAGGCGCGGCTGCAGAAGCTGGCAGATGAGGGCGACAGCGGCGCAGTCGCCGCCATGAAGCTGGGTGAAGACCCCACCCGCTTCCTCTCCACCATCCAGATCGGCATCACCTCCATCGGGGTGCTCAACGGCATCGTCGGCGAGGCGGCCCTGGCCGAGCCGCTCGGCGAATGGCTGCGGGCCATGGGCATGCACGACAAGGCTGCCGGCTACACGGCCACCGGCGTGGTCGTGATGGTCATCACCTACTTCTCCATCGTGGTGGGCGAACTGGTGCCCAAGCGCCTGGGCCAGAGCTACCCCGAATCGCTGGCCCGCCTGGTCGCCCGCCCCATCAACTGGCTGGCCCTGGCCACCAAGCCCTTCGTGCGGCTGCTGTCGGCCTCCACCCAGGGGCTGCTGAGCCTGCTGGGCGTCAAGGACAACGGCGCCAGCGCCGTGACCGAGGCCGAGATCCACGCCGTGCTGGCCGAAGGCACCAGCGCCGGCGTGATCGAATCGCACGAGCACGAGATGGTGCGCAACGTGTTCCGGCTGGACGACCGCCAGATCGGCTCGCTGATGGTGCCGCGCGCCGATGTGGCCTACCTCGACGTCGAAGAGCCGTTCGAGGAAAACCTGCGCCGCATCGAGGAGTCCGACCACGCCCGTTTCCCCGTGGTGCGCGGCGGCATGGAGAACATCCTGGGCGTGCTGAACGCGCGCCAGTGGCTCTCGCGCACGCTGCGCGAAGGCCACGGCGTGCTGGTGGGCGATGCCGAGACGAACGGCCGCGACCTGGCGCGCCAGCCGCTGCAGACGGCGCTCTACGTGCCCGAGACCATCACCGGCATGGAACTGCTGGACAACTTCCGCCAGTCCGACCTGCACATGGCCTTCGTCATCGACGAATACGGCGAGGTGCAGGGCATCGTCACGCTGCAGGACCTGATCGAGGCCATCACCGGCGAATTCCACGCCCGCGACCCCGAGACCTCCTGGGCCGTGCAGCGCGAAGACGGCAGCTGGCTGCTGGACGGCCACATCCCCGTCCCCGAGCTGAAGGACCGCCTGGACCTCGCTTCCGTGCCCGAAGAAGACCGCGGCCGCTACCACACGCTGAGCGGCATGGTCATGCTGCTCACCGGCAAGCTGCCGAAGGTGACCGACACCGTGCAGTGGGAAGGCTGGCAGTTCGAGGTGGTGGACATGGATGGCAAGACCATCGACAAGGTTCTTGCCAGCCCGCTCCCCGAGGTGGACATCGCAGAGAACTCTCTTCCCCTGGCGCACTGAGAAAAGGAGAGACGAAGGGCCGGCCGCGCGGGGCCTGCGCGGCGCCCTCAGCTCCAGAGATCCAGCGGCGGGTCCGCCGCCACGGCCTTCAGGATGTCGGTGCGTGAGATAAAACCGATGAGCTGCCCGCGCTCGTCGGTCACCGGCAGGCCCGGAAGGCCCGTCTCCAGCAATACGCCCGCCACGCGGCGCAGCTCGGTCTCGTCCGAGACGGTCGGGATGGGGCTGATCATCACGTCCTGCACCGGCCGGCGCGCCAGCGCGATGGCATCCTTTACGGCACCGGGCTCGGGCAGCAGGTCCAGCGGCGCCATGTCGGCACGCAGCAGCAGGCCCACCACCTGGCCGCGCTCATCCACCACCGGCGCCTGCGCCACCTGGTGCTCGGCCAGCGTCTGCCAAGCATCGTTCACGCGCACGTCGGGCCGCACCGTCACCGCGCCCTCGCTCATCACGTCCTTGACCCGCGACAGGGGCTGCCGCGGCTCCTGCGGGCCTTGTTCCGTCTGCGCGTAGGCGGCCACCGCCTGCGCCAGCATGCCCACCGGCGGCGTGGCAGGGGCCGGGGGCGGAGTGGCCGTCGAGGGCGGCGCGTGGAACACCGGCGCGTCGCCGTCCTGCTCGCGCGTGCGCAGGGCCTGCGGGCGCAGCACGCGCCGCACGGGCGCCACCTGCGCGAGCTTTTCCGGGCCGCCCCGGTACACCTGGCCCAACGGGCCGAACACGTAGAACATGGACCGATCTCCCCTTCAGCGAATCGGGGCCCGCACCGCAGGCGCTCCGTCGCCATTGTTATCGGCGCCCGTGCTTGCCGGCGCAGGGCGGCTGTGTATCCGCTTGTGTGAACGGGGCGGCCTTGGTGCGGCAGGCGGTGCAGGCGCCCTAGACTGCAGGGCTTGCCCTTTTCCTCTTCCTCCCCTCCTTCCCATTCCCTTCGTGGATGCCTGAACCCATGATCGATCGTTCCGCCATCGCCGCCGCCAGCCAGCGGCTCGCTTCCCGCCCCGGCTTTCTGCGCGCCACGCCCCTCGCGCAGTTGAGCGGCGCCGCCCTGGGCGTGCCCTGCGCGCAGGTCTGGCTGAAGCTCGAGCAACTGCAGACGGGAGGCAGCTTCAAGGCGCGCGGCATGATGAACCGGCTGCTCGCCAACCCCCTGCCGGAGAGCGGCGTCATCATCGCCTCTGGCGGCAATGCCGGCATCGCCACGGCGGCGGCCGCTCGCGCGCTGGGCGTGCGCTGCGAGGTCTTCGTGCCCGAGGTCTCGCCCGAGGCCAAGCGGGCCCGCCTCCGCCAGCTGGGCGCCGAGGTGATGGTGCGTGGCGCCGCGTATTCCGAAGCGCTGCAGGCCTGCCTGGAGCGCCAGCAGGCCACTGGCGCGCTGCTGACGCACGCCTACGACCAGCCCGAGGTGGTGGCCGGCGCCGGCACGCTGGCGCAGGAGATGGAAACCCAGGCCGGCGGCCTGCCCGACACGCTGCTCGTCAGCGTGGGCGGCGGTGGCCTGATTGCCGGCGTGGCCGCCTGGGTGAACAGCCGCGCCCACGTCGTCGCGCTGGAGCCCGAGCGCGCGCCCACGCTGCACAGCGCCCGAGCGGCGGGCCGGCCGGTCGATGTGGAGGTGGGCGGCATCGCGGCCGACTCGCTGGGCGCACGCCGCATCGGCGACATCGCCTGGCAGGTGGCCCAGCAGCACGTGCACGACAGCCTGCTGCTCACTGACGATGCCATCCGCGCCGCCCAGCAGTGGCTCTGGCGCGAACTCAAGCTGGCTGTGGAGCCGGCCGCTGCGTTGGGCCTCGCGGCGCTGCAGAGCGGCGCCTACCGGCCACGCGAGGGTGAAACCGTGGCGCTCATCCTGTGCGGCGCCAACTGCGATCCCGCCGGCGTCGCCTGAGTTCGCACCCCCTGGGAGATCGTGAGCGCGTTCTAAAATCGCCGCCTATGCTCGACATCCTCCTTCTCCGCAAAGACCTCGACTCCGCCATCGCCCGGCTGGAAACCCGCAAAAAGCCGCAGGCATTCCTGAACGTGGAGGCCTTCCAGGCGCTGGAGTCCGAGCGCAAGACGCTGCAGACCCGCACCGAAGAGCTGCAGGCGCAGCGCAACCAGCTCTCCAAGCAGATCGGCATGCTGATGAGCCGGGGCGACAAGGACGGCGCCGAAGCCGCCAAGGCCCAGGTGGCCGCGTCCAAGATCGAGCTGGAACAATCCGCCGCCCGGCTCGAACAGATCCAGGCCGAACTGCAGGCCATGCTGGTGGCCGTGCCGAACCTGCCGCACGCCTCGGTGCCCGAAGGCAGCGATGAGACCGGCAACGTGGAAGTGCGCCGCTGGGGCACGCCGCCCAGCTTCGCCTTCGAGGCCAAGGACCATGTGGACATCGGCACGCCCCTGGGCCTGGACTTCGACATGGGCGTGAAGCTCTCGGGCTCGCGCTTCACCGTCATGAAGGGCAGCATCGCCCGGCTGCACCGCGCCCTCGCGCAATTCATGCTGGACGTGCAGACCCAGGAACACGGCTACACCGAGTGCTACGTGCCCTACGCCGTGAACGCCGACTCGCTCAAGGGAACGGGCCAGCTGCCCAAGTTCGAAGGCGACCTGTTCGCCGCCAAGAAGGGCGGGCAGGAGGGCGAACCCGTGCCCGACAACGCCGCGCTCTACCTTATTCCGACCAGCGAAGTGCCGCTGACCAACTTCGTGCGCGAAGTGGTCGTGCCCGAGGCGGAACTGCCCATCAAGCTCACTGCGCACACGCCGTGCTTCCGCTCCGAAGCCGGCAGCTACGGCCGCGACACGCGCGGCATGATCCGCCAGCACCAGTTCGACAAGGTCGAGATGGTGCAGATCGTCCACCCCGACAAGAGCTACGACGCGCTGGAAGAGATGACCCGGCACGCCGAAACCATCCTGCAAAAGCTCGGCCTGCCGTACCGCGTCATGCTGCTGTGCGCCGGCGACATGGGATTCGGCGCCGCCAAGACCTACGATCTGGAGGTCTGGCTGCCCGCCCAGAACACCTACCGCGAGATCAGCTCCATCAGCAACTGCGAAGCCTTCCAGTCGCGCCGCCTGCAGGCCCGCTTCAAGAACGCGCAGGGCAAGAACGAGCTGCTGCACACCCTGAACGGCTCGGGCCTGGCCGTGGGCCGCACCCTGGTCGCCGTGCTCGAGAACTACCAGCAGGCCGACGGCAGCGTGGTCGTGCCGGAGGTGCTGCGCCCCTACATGGGCGGAGTGGCCCTGCTCACTGCCTGAAAACCTTGCTATACTCGCAGGCTTCGACACACAGGAGAGGTGGCAGAGTGGTCGAATGTACCTGACTCGAAATCAGGCGTAGTGGCAACACTACCGTGGGTTCGAATCCCACCCTCTCCGCCAACATGCTATGTAAATCAACAACTTACGAGAGCTATGTTGGTTTGGCCCACATAAAGGCCCACATAAAAAAAGCCTCCAGCAGTCATTGCTGGAGGCTTTTTCTTTGCGCCATCCGCACTTTGTGCGCCACCTTCACTGTTAAGCGGTGGGACTACGCCTTGGTTGGCCGGCCTTTCACGTGACAGCTGGCGTCAGTCATCTCAGCGTGTGCAGGGCAACCAGTACAAGACTCTGTGCGGAGGTGGCTCTACTATCAGCGCACTGCCGAACTGTTGTGTGTAGCAGGCATGCGGATCAATGCCAAGTGCATGTACCGGGTGCGCGGGCTTGCCGACCTGTTGGCGCTCAAGGCAATGCATGAAGCTCAAATGCGTGCCACTGCACCCCATGCCGTAGCGTTTAGGAAGTCTCAAGCACTGACTTCGTCCAGCGGACAGCTCGGTCGGCGTTCGGCGCAATCTCAGTCCCTGACTGTGAACGACGACTTCCGCCATATGCGCGTGGATGTCGCTGTCGATCATGGCAACCATTGGCGGTGCTCGCCCAGTTCGAGTCAATTTTGCAAATGCGCCAGGAGGTTGATTTGATTAGCAAGGATGTGGAAATTTGCAGGGAGATTGGTCAAATCTTGTACGAGGCTGCTCCTGATGGGGCGAAAAAAATAGCAATGAAAGCTATTTTGGTGCCTGAGGGTGATGTATGCACGTTCGAGTATGACTATGTCAAATCGGACGGCAAGAGTGACTGGTTTCTTCCCTCTGATGGCTTGGTTGATAAAAATCTTAGAAAGCTTCTTTTTACACACCGGGAATTTTTTGTTTGACGATGACCCCAGCCCGACATTTCGCTGGACTGCGCTGAAGCCCGATACAGCAGGTTTATCAATAACTTACGCGCGTCCATCATATGCCGGTGCTTTCCGAAACCTGACCCGGCTTCCGCTCTCGCGGCCCCTATGTGGCTCTTGGAAACCGGGTCTTTCCGAGGAGTCATCGTGGCCAAGATCAAGCTCACCAAGACCGCCGTGGAGACGGCGCAACCCCAGGCGCAGGACATCGAACTGCGGGACACCGTGGTGCCCGGCTTCCTGTGCAAGATTACCCCGGCGGGCCGCCGGGTATTCATGCTCCAGTACCGCACGAACGCGGGCGAGCGTCGCAAACCTGCCTTGGGCCTGTTCGGGGAACTGACCGTCGAGCAGGCCCGCGTCATGGCGCAGGACTGGCTGGCTGAAGTTCGCCGGGGCGGCGATCCCGGCGGCGCCAAGGCCGAGGCGCGCAAGGCGCCCACGGTGGAGGCGCTGTGCCAGAAGTTCATGGAGGACTACTCCAAGAAGCGCAACAAGCCCAGCACGCGGCGCGGCTACCAGGCCGTTATTGATCGCTGCATTGTTCCGCTGCTCGGGCGCAAGAAGGTGCAGGACGTGAAGCGGCCTGACGTTGCCGGGCTGATGGAGAAGTTGGCCTACAAACCCGCCGAGGCGAACAACACATTCGGCGTGCTGCGCAAGATGTTCAACCTGGCCGAGGTGTGGGGCTACCGCCCCGACGGCACGAACCCGTGCCGCCACGTTCCGATGTTCCCGCCCGGCAAGGAAACCCGGCTCATCGTGGACGACGAACTGGCGCTGATCTTCCGCCATCTGGAGAAATTGGAGGCGGAAGGACTGGAGAACTACGTCATTCCGCTGGCGATTCGCCTGCAATTCGAGTTCGCGGGCCGCCGCTCCGAAATCTGCACCCTCGAATGGAAGTGGGTTGATTTGGAGAACCGGCGCGTGGTGTGGCCGGACAGCAAGACCGGTGGCCTCTCCAAGCCCATGAGCGCGGAAGCCTATCGGCTGCTTGCGACGGCACCACGCCGGGAAGGCTGCCCTTACGTCCTGCCGTCGCCCAACGACCCGGACAAGCATTTGACCTTTGGCGAGCACTACGGTGGCTGGTGCCGGGTGCTCAAGGCCACGGGCGTGGCTCATGTCGGCACACACGGTATCCGCCACCGATCGACGACCGACATTGCCAATTCGGGCGTGCCGACCAAGGTGGGCATGAAGCTGACAGGCCACAAGACCGTGGCGATGTTCATGCACTATGTCCACACCGAGGACAAGCCAGTGCGCGATGCGGCCGAGCTGGTGGCCAGCCGGC
Source organism: Lampris megalopsis (assembly GCA_022114975.2). NCBI lineage: Eukaryota > Metazoa > Chordata > Actinopteri > Lampriformes > Lampridae > Lampris > Lampris megalopsis. The sequence continues at coordinate 56,482 of JAJHIY020001155.1, forward strand.
GGCAGGCCATCACGGGTGCGCGCCAGCCTGCGGAGGCGACAGCATGAACAGCACAAAATCGCCCGCAGTGGCGGCCAAGGCTGCCGCCTTGCCTGCCGGCTACGCCGGCATCCACGGCGGCATCGTAGAACTGCTTGACGCTGCACGCCGTGCAACAGCGCGCAGCGTCAATGCGCTGATGACGGCCAGCTATTGGGAAATCGGCCGCCGCATCGTGGAGGCCGAGCAGCAGGGCAAGCGCCGCGCAGGGTACGGCGAGCAGTTGATCGAACGGCTGTCTGCCGACTTGACTGCGCAGTTCGGGCGTGGGTTCAGCCGCCCGAACTTGCAGCAGATGCGGTCGTTCTTCCTGACCCGGCCAATTCGCCAGACAGTGTCTAGCGAATCTTCTCTAGCGCCGTCGCAAGGGCATTTCCTGCTGGCGCAGGGCCGCCCTGGGCGGCTGGACGAACTGGCCCATGTCTTCCCCTTGCCGTGGTCGGCCTATGTGCGGCTGCTGATGGTCAAGGACGACCACGCGCGCCAGTTCTACGAAGCCGAAGCCCTGCGCGGCGGCTGGAGCGTGCGCCAGCTCGACCGGCAGATCGGCAGCCAGTTCTACGAGCGCACGGCGCTGTCGAAGAACAAGGCGGCGATGCTGGTCAAGAGCGCCGTGCCGAAGCCGGATGATGCCGTGACGGTCGATGATGCGATCAAAGACCCGCTCGTGCTGGAGTTCCTTGATCTCAAGGACGAGTATTCGGAATCCGATCTCGAACAAGCCTTGATTCGACGGCTGGAAGATTTCCTGCTGGAGTTGGGCGACGGCTTCACCTTCGTCGGGCGGCAGCGCCGCTTGCGCATCGACCAGACGTGGTATCGCGTCGATCTGCTGTTTTTCCATCGGCGCTTGCGCTGCCTGGTCATCATCGACTTGAAGCTCGGTGCTTTGACCCATGCTGATGTGGGCCAGATGCACTTGTATTGCAACTATGCGAAGGAACACTGGACGTTCCCCGAGGAAAATCCGCCCGTGGGCCTGATTCTCTGCGCCGACAAGGGGCACGCCTTGGCGCGGTACGCGCTGGAAGGCTTGCCCAACAAGGTGATGGCGGCGAACTACAAGATGGTGCTGCCGGATGCCGAGGTGCTGCAAAAGGAACTGGAGAACACGCGGCGGCTGATCGAATCTCGCGTGACGGTGCCTCCCAAGAAGCGCAAGCAATAACCGGGCGTCCCGGCGTGCCGCCGTCGGGCTCGCGGGCTGCGCCCCGCGCTTCGTGCCGAATCGCGGCCATCCGGCTTTGATCCCTGACGCCTCCGGCCCTCTCGGGCCTGCGCGCTCCGCTTGCCGAAAGCCGGGTGCGTGGGTGGTGTGAGGGGGCGGTCTTGCTGTGTCCCTTCACCGTATCACGGCGTTCTCGCCGTGCAAGGGCTGCGCGCGCCTTGCGCGCTTGCGTCCTGGCGGCCGTCTGCGACCCCTGACTGCTGCGCTGCGCCGTGAGGGCGACGGTTCCGGGCAATTCCGCCCTTGCAACCGGAGAACCGTCATGAACGACAAATCACACGTTTCCCTCGAACAGCACGTTTGCCTGGTCTGCGGCACGGCGTTCGACACCGGCGCGATCCTGCTGGACAAGCGCCTGCGCGCGAGCATGGAGCGCCACACGGCGACCGGCTGGGGCCTGTGCCCCGAGCATCAGAAGCTGGCCGACGATGGCTTTGTCGCGCTGGTCGAATGCGATCCGCAGCGCAGCGGGTCGCAGGCTGGCGGGCGCATGAAGCCCGAGCAGGCATACCGGACCGGCCGGCTGGCCCATCTGCGGCGCACGGTGTTCGCGCAGGTGTTCAACGTGCCGATCGCGGACGAGCAGGCTTGCGTGTTCGTTGAGCCTGGCGTGATCGAGCAGTTGCAGTCGATGACAGCGCCGGCGGCGGGCTGATTGCGTCGTGCGGCCTTCGGTGCGTCGCTCCTTCGCGGGCGGCGCACATTTTCATATCCCCCCAGGGGGGATACAATTGCCACATGAACGCGACACACAAGCACTCAACCCATCCCGATCTCGTGAAGCGGCTGAAACGCGCCGATGGTCATCTTCGGCACGTCATAGGGATGATCGAAAGTGGCGAATCCTGTCTCGACATCGCCCGCCAGCTCGCGGCGGTGGAAAGCGCGGTGACGGCCGCAAAGCGCGTCCTGATCCACGACCACATCGACCATTGCCTGGCCCATGACGAAGACTCCGTTTTGACCGAAATGAAGGCACTGACCAAACTGCTCTGAGGCCCGCCGATGCTCTCCGTCCTGAAGAACCGTACCTATCGTCACCTGTTCGCCGCTCAGGTGATTGCGCTTGTCGGCACCGGCCTGATGACGGTGGCCCTTGGCCTGCTTGCCTACGATCTGGCCGGGGCGAATGCCGGCGCGGTACTCGGGACGGCACTCGCAATCAAGATGCTGGCCTATGTCGGAGTCGCCCCGGTCGCGCAGGCGTTCGCCGACCGGCTGCCGCGACGGTCGTTGCTCGTTGCCCTTGACCTAGTACGAGCATCCGTTGCGCTCTGCCTGCCCTTTGTCAGCGAAATCTGGCAAATCTATCTGCTGATCTTCGTCTTGCAGGCGGCGTCCGCAGGCTTCACGCCGACCTTTCAAGCCACTATCCCGGACATCCTTCCCGACGAAGACGAGTACACGAAAGCACTGTCGCTTTCCCGGCTGGCCTACGATTTGGAAAGCCTGATTTCCCCGATGCTGGCCGCCGCGCTACTGACGGTCATCAGCTTCCACAACCTGTTTGCCGGAACGGTTCTCGGCTTCCTCGTGTCAGCCGCGCTTGTGGTCAGCGTGAGGCTTCCCACAACCGTTCCCGGCCCGCGTCGTGGCATATGGGATCGCACTACGCGGGGCACGCGCATTTACCTCGCCACGCCGCGCCTTCGGGGTCTGCTGGCGATCAGCCTCGCGGTGGCAGCAGCGGGGTCAATGGTGATCGTGAACACGGTGGTCATCGTGAAGGCACGCTTCGGCCTGGGCGAATCCGAGGTAGCGTGGGCGCTGGCGGCCTTCGGAGGCGGGTCGATGGTTGCGGCCTTCGCGCTGCCTCGCCTGCTCGACAAGATTGCTGATCGGCCTGTCATGATTGCGGGAGCGACGATGCTGGTTGTGGGAACGGCAGCCGGGGCAATGATTCCGACATATGCCGTTCTGGTGGTGATCTGGTTGGTGGTCGGCTTCGGCTACAGCGTGGCGCAAACACCTTCCGGCCGGCTGTTGCGCCGCTCCGCTCACCCCGAGGATCGCCCCGCGGTCTTTGCCGCGCAATTCGCCCTCTCCCATGCGTGTTGGCTCATTTGCTATCCCTTGGCCGGTCGCTTCGGCGCTGCCTTTGGGCTGCAATCGACCTTCATCATCATGTCGCTGATTGGTCTTGTCGGAGTGGGACTGGCGCTGTGGCTCTGGCCCGCTAGTGATTCTTCCGACATCGCCCACGATCACCCTGATCTACCGCCAGATCATCCTCACTTGCGCGAACATGCAGACCGAGGCGGGCACCGTCATCCCATGATCGTTGACGATCTGCACCGGGACTGGGCGCGCATTTAAGAACTGCCCGCCTTTCACATCGCTGATGCCTCCGGCCCGGATTGCTATTCGGGCCTGCGCGCTTCGCTTGCCAAAAACCGCGTGCGTGGAGGTGCGAGGGAGGCGGTCTTGCTGTCCCCTTCATCGTGCCACGGCGTTCTCGCCGTCAAGGGCTGCGCGCCGATGGCGCTTGCGTTCTGGCGGCCGTCGTTGACCCCTGACTGCTTGCGCTGCGCCGTGCCCCGGAAGGGTCGGGCAATTCCGCCCGGCAACCTTTCAGGAGTTCACCATGAACAACGCACTCATCACTGACGAGCAGCGCATCGTGCTGCTGGCCAACGGCCGCGAATCCTTGGAGAACCCGGACTTCGATCCGGCACCCGTCGTCAAGCTGTTCACGCCGGATGCCGGCGCGACCTGGCTGCTGACCGAGATTGATCCCGATGACCACGACCACGCCTTTGGTCTTTGCGACCTGGGCCTGGGGATGCCGGAAATCGGCTGGGTCAGCCTGGGCGAGCTGGCGACCGTGCGCGGCAGGCTGGGCCTGCCGATCGAGCGCGACCTGTCTTTCCGCGCCGAGAAGCGGTTGAGCGCCTACGCGCGCGATGCCCGGTTGGTCGGGCGTGTCGTCGTCTGAACCAGCCCTTGGAGCGCCGCAAGGCGCTCCTTGCGCTTTCCCAACCTTCGCAGGAGATCAATGCCATGAGCAGCCATCACGACTACATCATCGAAATCACGGCGCAACACGATGCGCTCAAGCCGTTCGCGCCGGAGAACGGTCAGCCCTTGCGCTTCAAGATCGGCGACGCGGTGATCTACACCAACGAGTTTGGCGCGCAGTTCCGGCGCCGCGTCACCGGGTTCTACCAGCCTACCGAGCCTTCGGGGCTGTATGCGCGTGGCAGGCGCTACTACCTGAACTCGACTTCGCCTTGGATGCCGGTTGCGGAATCCAGCCTGCGTCCTGACGACTCGGCGTGATGCCTAAGTGCCCCTGACGGGGCGTTGCGCGCTGCGCTTGCCTCCACGGGGAAAGCCCTGCGGGCTATCCCCGCCGCGCGATGCTTGGCGCCCCTCAAAGACCGCCGAACCGGCTGCGCCGGATCGGCCAGACCACGGCAGTCGCTGTCGAACCTGTTTCCCGATGACTGGCGCATGAGCTTGTGCATCGAGCCTTGAAGGCTGTGCGTCCCCGGCCAAGAAACGTGGCCGGTCGCGCTGTCGTGCGCGTTGCGCATCGAGCCGCCTGCGGCGTCTCGCCCCTGATGGGCTTCCATCGTTCCCTCGCTCCGCTCGGCTGACGCCTCCGGCCCGGATTCCTAGATCCGGGCCTGCGCGCTTCGCTTGCCGTGCGGTCGGCGTGTTGAGGGGCCGTTGCCATGTCCAGCCGTCTCCCCTGACTTCATCACCTTCACCGCGACTGTAGCCCGCGCCCGTGTGCCGTCAAGGCGCGCAGGGCCGTGTCCTCGGCTGCGCCTGCGGGCCGCACCAACCCTGCGCTTGCCTCCTTGACGGCACCCGTTCGCGCGCTCCTGACCGTCGCGGGCGATGAACTCAGGAAAGACGGTGGCAACAGGGCCAACCGGGTTCCTCGTGCCGACCGCACCGAACAGCCGAAAGGCTGGGCTTCCGAATCTAGGAATCCGGTGTGCGGTGAACAGCAAACCCTTTTTTCTTTGTCAGGAGAAATGCCATGCAACTCGCATCCCGCTTCGCTTCCCGTTCCCCGGTGCTGCGTTCGGAACGTCCCTTGTCCGATGACCAAATCCGGGCCGTGGCCCCGTCCATCTTCGCGGACGCCCCGCACGAAAGCCGCTCGCAGCGGTACAGCTACATCCCCACCGCGACCGTGCTGCAAGAACTGCGCGGGGAAGGCTTCGAGCCTTTCATGGTGACGCAAACCCGCGTGCGCCACGACGACCGCCGCGACTACACGAAGCACATGATCCGGCTGCGCCACGCCAGCCAGATCAACGGCCGCGAGGCCAACGAAATCATCCTGCTGAACTCCCATGACGGCACTAGCAGCTATCAGATGCTGGCCGGGATGTTCCGCTTCGTTTGCAGCAATGGCCTTGTCTGCGGCGACACCGTGGCCAACGTGCGCGTTCCCCACAAGGGCGACGTAGCGGGGCACGTCATCGAAGGCGCTTACGAAGTCCTGCACGGCTTCGACCGGGCGCAGGAATCCCGCGATGCCATGCGCGCCATCACGCTCGACGCCGGGGAATCGGAAGTGTTCGCCCGCGCTGCGCTGGCATTGAAGTACGACGAGGACAAGCCCGCGCCCATCACGGAATCGCAAATCCTGATGCCGCGCCGCCACGACGACGACCGCCGCGACCTGTGGAGCGTGTTCAACCGCACGCAGGAGAACTTGACCAAAGGCGGCCTGTCCGCCCGCGCCGCGAATGGCCGCCGCCAGACCACCCGGCCCGTGCAGGGCATCGACCAAAGCGTGCGCCTCAATCGCGCCCTGTGGCTGCTGGCCGATGGCCTGCGCCAGTTGAAAGCCTGAATCCCCACGCGGCAGGGGCAGGCAGCAGCCCTTGCCGCTTCTCTCGCTGCTGCATCCCAACCGCAAGGAGTCATCACCATGAACGCCGTACTCAAAACCGAAGCCGTCGCCATCGAAGCCGCCGCCCCGCTGGAAATGGCCGACCCGTCCAAGAACCTGATTCTGGTTCCGCTCTCGCAGTTGCTGCCGCGCCGCTCCAAGCGCAACGCCCGCAAGATGCCGCGCCTGTCCATCCCCGAACTGGCCGCGAGCATTGCCCGCATCGGCTTGCTGCAAAACCTCATCGTCATCCTTTCCGCCGATGGCGAGACTTACGAGGTGGTGGCCGGCGATCGCCGCCTGACCGCCTTGAAGCTGCTGGCGAAGAAGAAGCGCATTCCCGCCGACTACGAAGTGCCGTGCCTGCTGGTGGCCGACGCTTCCGCCCGCACCGTCAGCCTTGCGGAGAACGTGCAGCGCGAGAACATGCACCCCGCCGACCAGTTCGCGGCCTTCGCCGCGCTGGTCAAGGAAGGACGCCCCATCGAGGACATTGCTGCCGACTTCGGCGTGTCCCCGCTGGTGGTGCAGCGCCGCTTGAAGCTGGCGAATGTCTCGCCGCGCCTCATGGCCGACTATCGCGCCAGTGGCGTGACGCTGGAACAGTTGATGGCCCTGACCATCACCGACGACCACGCCGCGCAGGAAGCCGCGTTCTATGGTGCGCCGGAATGGCAGCGCAGCCCGTCCAAGCTGCGCGAGCGCCTGACCGAGCGCGAAATCGACGCCGCGCACGCGCTGGTGCGCTTCGTCGGACTGAACACCTACCGGCAGGCAGGCGGCGGCATCCGCCGCGACCTGTTCGCGGAAGGCGATGCCGGAACCTACCTGACCGATACCGTAGTGCTGGAAACGCTGGTGCGCGACAAGCTGGCAACGCTGGCCGAGGACGTGCGCGCCGAGGGTTGGGCATGGGTGGAGGCCGTGCCGCATCTGGCCTACGAGGAACGGCAGGCGTTCCAGAACGCCCCGCGCCACCGCCGTGAGCCGACCAGCCGCGAGGCCCGCCGCATCGCCTCGCTGGAAAGCCGCCTCGAAAAGATCGACGCCGAGCTGGAAGAAGCCTGCGACGCCGAGGACGAGGCCAAGGCCGAGAAACTGGAACAGCGGCGCGATCAGGTGGTCGGCGAACTACAAGACGCGGAGGACGCCTTGCAAGGTTACGCTCCCGAGGTGCGCGAGGTGGCCGGTGCCATCGTCACCATCGACCGCAACGGCGAGGCCGTTATTCATCGCGGCCTGCTGCGCGAAGCCGAGGCCAAGGCGCTGCGCACGCTGGAAAAGCTGCGGCGCGGTTTCGGCAACACCGAAGGCGAAGCCGCCAACGACGAGCACGAGGACGCCGACGACGCACCCAAGGCCGCGAGCCTGTCCGATCGGCTGGCGCAGCGGTTGAGTGCCCACCGCACGGCGGCGCTGCAAATCGAAGTCGCGCGGCATCCGCACGTCGCGCTGGCCGCGCTGGTGCATGGCATGGTGCAGACTGTCTTGCAGCCCGACGCCTACGGCGATGGCCTGCCGCTCGGCGTGCGCCTCACGGTGCAAGACCGGCTGGAAGGCATGGCCCCGGACTGGCCGGAATCGCCCGCTGCCGTGGCGCTGCGCGAACTGCAACAGGTGGCAGGTGAAGCCTTGCCGGAGGACAGCGCCGAACTGTTCGCCGCGCTGCTGGCGAAGTCGCAAGATGAACTGGTGCGGCTGCTGGCCGTGTGCGTGGCTTCCACGGTGGACGTGGTGACGCCCCGCGCCACGGTGCAGCAACCCGGCGAGGAACTGGCGCAGGCCGTGGGCCTCGACATGGCCGCATGGTGGAAGCCGACCGCAGAAGGCTACTTCAAGCACGTTTCCAAGGCCGTGATTCTGGATGCCGTGGGCGAGTACGCACCCGAGCAGGCCAACCGGCTGGCGAAGTTGAAGAAGGCCGACATTGCCAGCGAAGCCGAGCGGCTGGCCGATGGCACGGGCTGGATGCCCGCCATCTTCGAGGCCGCAGGCCCGCAGGACGCCGCGCAAGAGGCAGGCCCGGAGCAGAACGCCCCGGAGGATGCCGAGGCAATAGCGGATGAACCCGCCGAGGCGCTGGCCGCTTGACCCGCGCCGAAGGCAAGCGCCCCGGCCTCGACCGGGGCGCTTCGCTGGAAGGAGAAGCCCCATGACCCGCACCACCATTAGCCGCCCGCGCATGGCGGCGATCTACGCCGCTGGCACGGTACGCGCCCGCCGTTGGAACGGCGATGGCGACGTGCGCGGCTACCGCCCGCCCTCGGGCTGGACGGCCTGCGCCGACCTCACCGACATTCACCCCATCACGGGCCGCGCCTTGCCGCGTGCCGTGTGGTGGCTCATCGAGACGAAGGAATAACCGCGATCAGCACCGCGCCCAGGCCGTTCCGTCCTGGGCGCGGTGGACGCAAAAATCCGGGCGCGGCAGTGGCCGCGCCCGGTGTTCAAGGCCACCAGCCGAATCGGCACGCCGCCGCCCTCGCGGCAGCTCAGACGGCGGCGTTGACGTGACCGGGCTTCCCGCCCGGTAATGGCAGGCCCGTATGGGCCTGCAAGCCGTAGCGCCCGCCGTGCGCGGGAATCACCAGCGGTTTTCGGCTTGCCGCGTGCATACCTCGCAGCGTAGGGCCGCGCCCATTTCATCAGAGGCATGTCCGCGTTTCCTGCTTAGAAATCTGGAACGGCCTGGGCGTGTCGGCGCATAGCGCCGCCGGGCTTTCGGGCTACGCCCCGTGCCGTCTTTGCCGTCACGGCCATTCGGCTTCAATCCCTCACGCCTTCGCGCCTGCGGCGCTGCGCGCTTCGCTTGCCTCCAGGGGAAAGCCCTGCGAGCTATCCCCGCCGCGCGATGCTTGGCGCCCCTCGATGCTGCCGAACCGGCTGCGCCGGATCGGCCCGCCCAACGTCCCGCCGCGATGGACGGGACGCTGGCGAACACGCTGGCGCTTGCTGCGGCAGGTTGTGCAGGTGCGTGCCGTCCTCAACGCTGGCGGTTCCTGCCCATCACGTCACGAAGGACGGTTCACGGACAACCCGCCCGGTATCGCTATGGAGCTTCCACGCCACGCCTCAAGACCGGCGCCGCAAGGTATGGCGGGGGCGTTCTCGCCTGTCGTTGCGGGGTTGACCTGGCCCGCGTCAGCGGGCGAGCCGGAGAAGCCTTCGGGCGGGGATGCCGAGTCGGCCCCATCTCCTTTCGGAGCGGTTCGGCCCAAGGCGTCCTTGTCTCGTTGTGAATCCTGGCGGGGGCGCGGCTGCGCCTCGGGCTTCATGGCTGCAACCGTCCGGCGAAAACAATTTCCCCGCCGCTGCGCGGCTTCCTCGCGCAGCAAATTCTTTTCGCCTCCCGGCTCTCCACTGCGTTTCGACCGCAAGCGGTGCAGCCAGCCCGTCCCCCGCCGGCCGGATCACAACAAGGACGCGATGGGCGCGAACCTTGTTCAACCGAAAGGAGAAATCATCATGGCCAACATCGGCACCTTCACCGCAGACAAAGACGGCTTCACCGGCACGCTGCGCACCCTGACGCTCAACGTCAAGGTCAAGCTGGTTCCCAACGACAAGGGCAGCAGCGAGAACGCCCCCGACTTCCGCCTCCAGGCCGCCGGCCACGACATCGGCGCGGCGTGGAACAAGACCAGCGAGGCCGGGCGGGAATACAAGTCCGTGACCCTCGACGATCCTTCGTTCCCGGCTCCGGTCTATGCCCGCCTGATCGAAGGCGAGGACGGTACGCACGACCTGATCTGGTCGCGCAGCAAGCCCCAGGCGGCGTGACCGCCGCAGCGCCCCGCCCATCGCGGCGGGGCGCTGTGCTGCTGTTCGCAGCACATCACCACGTCACGCGCGCGGCTTCGCCGCGCCGCGCTCCTTCAGCACCGCCTCCAGCTCCCGGCGCACCTGCGCCAGCAGCTCGTCGGCCTTGTGCGTGCTGTCGCCCGCGTAGGCCAGCGTCAGCAGCGTGAGCGGGTGGATCTCCATCACCTCGCACAGCTCGGCCAGCTTATGCAGGGTCGGGCTTTTCAGGTCGCGTTCGAGGGTGCTCATATAGGTGCGGCTGGACACGTCAGAGAAGGCTTCCTGGCTCAAGCCACGCGCCTTCCTGACTGTCTTCAACGCCTTCGCCAATGAGTTCCCAGCCGCCACCTATGGTTTCCCTCGAAAAACCAAGATGACAGCCCATTGCGCCCTATAGGGCTACAATCTATAGTGTTCATTTGGTGTTCTACGTTTTCGTGCCTTTACGGAAATCCGCATTTGCTGGTTCCAGCAAAGCCACGCAAGCGCATCCGTGCTTGCACACGAAGGCGTAAATCCGGTTTGGCGGTTCTGCGCTTGGGCGTGAAACCGCATCCGTGCATCATTGGATTTGTGGGATTGCCAACCATGCCCCAGCCACTCGCCACCGTCCCGGAGCGCGCGCAACTGCTCGCCAACGGCGAGGCTCGTGCCGCTGGCCAGGCCATCGACCCGGTGCCCGTGGTGCGGCTGTTCACGCCGGACGCGCATGTGACCTGGCTGCTGGCCGCACTCGATCCCGCCGATGGCGACACCGCCTGGGGCCTCATCGACCTGGGAATCGGAATGCCGGCGCAAGGAACCGTCAAGCTGTCCGAGCTGGCTGGCATCGTCGGGCCGCATCAGCAGCCCGTGATGCGCGACCGCTACTTCCGGCCCACGCGCACGCTGTCGGAATACACCCGGCTGGCCGAGCGCGACGGGGCTATCCCGGACTGAACACAGCCTACTGTGACTTTTTCAGTCTGGTGTCATACCGGGCAGGTCTCAATCGAGATTCTTGCGGCGTAGCCGCGCCAGTCTGATCCAAACGGACATGATGCCTGACGCGGACTGCGGCAGGCTGGCCTGTACGGCGTCCCACGGGAGGGACGCTGCCGCCGCAGCATTGAGACGAATACCGCAACGCATCGGAGCCAGTCGGACTTGACAGCCCAACTATTCCCTTAACCCATTTCGTTCTGATGACACCGATGTAGCACGTAGTTCTTCCGTCGCGGCCAGTCCTGTTCGCAGGGAGGTTGCGTCATGGTCGATCGCAGCGCCGAGCACTGGTATCCGACTGCCGCGTATCTGTACGTGCTGCACTTGGACGACCTTGGGACGGCCTGGGAATATCTGCGCAGAAACCCCGATTACCGGCTCGACTGGCTGCGCCATCATCGCCGGCCGAAAGCCGCGCAGCAGGCGGCGCATCGCTGGGGCTTGCGCCTGCTGGAAGATCCGGCGTTGGATGCGCGCGACGCGCATCCAGCCTGGTTGCCCGGCCATGTGGCCGTGGTGCAGCTCTATCCCGACGCCGATCCGCCGCAGTATGCTCCCGCGTTCACGTTTTGGCGCATTGCCGGGCACAAGCAACTGCTCCATGACGGCAAAGGGCTGGCGCTGATGGCGCACAGCCCAGGTCATTGCCTGCGCTTCGCGCTGGCGCCCGGCCTGGAAGACGGGATGGCTGTCGCCTATGCCCGCCGCGGCGGCGCCGCCGCACCTGCGCGCAACCATGCGCTCGGCGCGGCCCTGGCTTCTGCGAAGCCCAGGCCGGCACCCGCCGCGCTGCTTGAGCTACACACCTTGCAGGCGCTCGACGCAACCCTAGCGGGTGCGTCCTTGCGCGAGGTGGCCGAAGGCTTGTTCGGCGGCGATGCCGCAGCCGATTGGTACAGCGACGGCGGCCTGCGCTCCAAGGTACGCCGCTTGGTACGGCGCGGCGATGCGCTGATGCGCGGCGGCTATCGCCGCCTAGCACAGCTTCCGCCGCTTGAGAAGGGTCGTTTTGAGGACGACGCAAAACGGCCCTGAGCAGGACAGCTTGGTTTTCTGAGACTGCCTCCATCCGGTTGCGCTGTGTGGCCGGAGCTTTGAAAGCTATGGAGGTTCACACCATGCGTCCCGCTCCTTTGCGGCCTGCCGCCACTGTCTCGACCGCTGCCGCGCAGCCCCAACGCTATCTCACCAACGACGAAGCCGCCGAATACCTGCGCCTGTCGCCGCGCACGCTGGAAAAGCAGCGCGTGATCGGTGGTGGTCCGCGCTTTCGCAAGTTCGGCCGGCGCGTCATGTACGCCGTGGCCGACCTCGATGCCTGGGCCGCCGACCGCAGCTTCGAGACGACTTCCGATCCCGAGTACGCCGAGCACCACTCGGCCGACAGCCGTGCGCGCTGATCGGCGGCGCGCGGCAGGCCATCACCATGTCCAGCTCCGCGCTGCCGTTCCGGCAGCGGTCGTTGCAGGAGCGCGAACAGCTCGACCTGTTCCGCGCCTTGCCCGGCGACATGGCGCCGCGCGACAGCCAGGACTTGATGGCCTATCCGTTCTTCTCGCTCGGCAAGTCCAAGCGGGTCAAACCCATCGACTTCCGCGCGGGCAACGTGACGATCCGCGTAGAGGGCACGCAGGAGCACGGCATCGCCACGATTTGGGATGCGGACGTGCTGATATGGGCGGCCTCGCAGATCGTGGAAGCGAAGGACGCGGGCCTGCGCCCGTCGCGGCTGATGCGCGCGACGCCCTACGAGATCCTGCGCTTCATCGGGCGCGGCAAGTCGCTGCGCGACTACCAGCGCCTCAAGGCCGCGCTGGATCGCCTGCAATCGACCACGGTGGCCACGTCCATCCGCGAGACAACAGGCCGGCGCCTGCACCGCTTTTCGTGGATCAACGAATGGAAGGAACTGGCCGATGCCAGCGGCACGCCGCTGGGCATCGAGCTGATCCTGCCGGACTGGTTCTTTGCCGGCGTGCTCGACGCCGCGCTGGTGCTGACCATCGACCCGGCGTATTTCCGGCTCACCGGCGGCATCGAGCGGTGGCTGTACCGCCTGGTGCGCAAGCACGGCGGCAAGCAGGCATACGGCTGGCAGTTCGACTTTCGCTATCTGCACCAGAAGTCCGGCAGCACCGCGAAGCCCTACGACTTCGCCTGCGATCTGCGCGCGCTCGTCGCGCGGCAGTCGCTGCCCGGTTACGTCCTGGGCATCGAGCGGATGCCCGACAACGGCATGGAACTGCTGACGTTCCGGCCCGTGCCGCCCACGGCACGGGGATAACTGCGGCAAAGCCTGTGGACGGGCTCGTGCTATCAGGCAACAGAAGTATCGTGCTATCAGGCAACGAATCCTCGTGCTATCAGGCAACAAAATCGGCCGCAAACCCAATGCTGGCGCGGGTTTCGGCCTCTCTTAACTTATCTAACTTAATTCCTAACATTAGTAGTAGCAGTGCGGCGTTTCGGTGGACAACCACCAAACGGCACGCGCGGGCCAGTGATTTTTGCCACCGGCAAGCCGGTTTTGCAGGCCGATCAAAGGCAGGTTTTCCAGCAAGGAGGGCTGCGCCATGATCGTCGCGCTGCTCAATCAGAAAGGCGGCGTGGGCAAGACCACGCTCGCCACCCACATCGCCGGCGAGCTGGCGATGCGCGGCCAGCATGTCGTGCTGCTGGACGCCGACCCCCAAAGCTCCGCGCTGGACTGGACGCAGCGCCGCAGCCAGCAAGGTTTGCCAAGGCTGTTCAGCGCCGTGGGCCTCGCACGCGAAACCCTGCACCAGGAGGCACCAGAACTCGCCAGGCGGGCCGATCACGTCGTCATCGACGGCCCGCCGCGCATCGCCGCCTTGGCACGCTCCGCGCTGCTGGCGGCCGAGCGCGTGCTGATCCCGGTGCAGCCCAGCCCCTACGACCTGTGGGCCAGCGCTGAGATGGTGGCGCTGATCCGCGAGGCGCAAGTCTTTCGGCCTACGCTGCGCGCGGCCTTCGTCATCAACCGGCGCGTCAGTACCACCGTCATCGGACGCGAAGCACGCGGCGCGCTGGCTGAGCAGCCGCTTCCTGCGCTGCGCGCGGAAGTACATCAACGCATCGTGTTCGCCGACAGCGTGGCCGCTGGCCGGCTGGCACGCGAGACGGCACCGGACAGCGCCGCCGCGCGCGAAATCACTGCGCTGGTGGACGAACTGCTGCGGTGGCCGACATGACTGCGAAGCCGCCACCGAACAGCAAACGCACGGTAAAGCGCGTCGGCATCGGCGCGCGTCCGCCCGCGAATCCGCACGCCGAGGCGTGGATTCGCCAGGGCGACGCCGATGCGCTGGGCAAGGGCGACCTCTATACGGCCCGCCTCACGCTCGACATCACGCCCGCCATGCGGGCGCGCATCAAGGTGTCGGCCTTCACGCAGGGCGTGACCGTGGCCGACCTGCTGCGCGGCCTGCTGGAGCGGGAGTTTCCAGAACACCGCAGGGAGAACACGCCATGACTGCATCCGCTTCGTCTGCCCCCGCGCCTGTTGCCTTCGCGGCCACGGCTGCGCTCGCAGCACCTTCCGGCCAGCCTGCCAGCGCGCCGCTGACGCGCGTGGCGCTGGCCTACATCGAACCGCGCTTCAAGCTCTACCTGCGCTTCGGCGAACCTGCGCGCACGCACCAGCTCGACCGCTGGCGGCGCTGCGCCGTGTTCCTGCCGGGCGCCATGTTCTGCCGCATTCGCTGGCAGGCCAACGACTACGGCACGATCCGCTGGCAGCTCATGGTGATGCAGGCTTGCACGCCGCTCGATGCGGCGCAGCGCATCCCCGGCGTTCAGCCGAGTGCACGCCTGCTGCTGCACGTCGAGGGCGACAACCAGGTGCGCGCCGTGCTGGAACGCATCGCCGCTATCGAGGCGCTGGGCATCGCGCCCGCTACCGCCTCGCCCGCGTACTGGCGCACGCTGGGCAACCGGCTCGCTGCGCGCTTGCCGTTGCCCGAATACAGCGCCGAGCGGCACGCCGCCTGGCTGGTCGGGAGGGCGCTGCCATGACCGCTGTTTCCACCGCCGGCACAACGCCGCGTTCTCGCTCGCGCCTGCGCGCTCGCCTCGTGCTGGCGGGCCTGTCCGCCTGCGGCCTCGCTGCGCTGGCCTGGGCGTCTTTCGTGCATCCACTGCCGCGCCTGACCTACAACCCGTCCGACAGCGTGGCGGTCGGTTGGTATCGCGTCGATCCACTTGACCATCGCACCAGCTCGCTGCCACGTCCGTTGTCCGTGGGCAGCATCGTGCTGGTGCCGCTGCCCGCAGAGGCCGCCGCGCTCGCTGCGCAGCGCGGCTACCTACCGACGCGCATCCCGTTGCTCAAGCGCGTGGGCGCGGTCGCGCCGCAGGAGGTGTGCATCGCTGACGGCAAAGTCCGCATCGACGGCGTGCCTTCGGCCGCCGTGCTGTCTGCCGATCGCTGGGGCCGGCCGCTGCCATCCTGGCCGCAGTGCCGCCGCCTTCGGCCTGGCGAGCTGTTTTTGCTCAGTGCGACTAACCCGGCGTCATTCGACAGCCGGTATTTCGGGCCGGTCAGCGCCGCCGCCGTGATCGGCGTTGCACGTCCGGTCTGGCTGGAGTCACGCCCATGATCGCCGCCGATTCGCTGCGCATCATCGTGCCATCGGGCGTGTCGTTCTGCTGTTCGTCCCCGTGTCGTCGCGCGTGCAGTGCGGGTGCATTCGCACCGCACTTCGCGCTGCCTCCGGTGCGGCAGTCCAACGTGCAGGCGTCTTGCCTCGAACGCGCCCGGCCTGCGGCCGTGTCTGCGTTCGCCGGCGCGCAGGCTGCTCGCGCAGCAGCGCCGCCGGGCCGCCGCTGCCCTGAGCGCCAGCGAGGGGCAAAGGCGGAAGGCAAGACAAAAGGACGCGGCACGGGGCCGCGTCGAAAGCCTGTCTGCACGTGGGGGTGGCGCGGCACGGAGCGGCTTCGCCGCCGTGCCGCGTGGGGCGCGAGGCCCGCGCCGATGCAGGCGTGCCCGCGTGCTTCGCACGCCCGGACACGCCAGAGCTTGCAGGGAGCGCAGCCATGACCGACCGCCGCGATGACGATTTCCGCATCCGACCCAGTGCCCCGAAGAACCGGGGCCAGGGCTTCGTCTCCAGGGTGCTCAAGCAGGCAGGCAAGGCCAGCAGTGGCAAGTCGTCGATGCGCCGTCCCGCAGCCGGCGGCAGCAGCGCACGCGCTGGCCAGCGGCCCGGCTCTCGACTAGGGCGCGGGCATACGGCGGCACGCTTCGCAGGCGCGAAGCTCACGCCTATGTCGCGGCGCGTGACCATCAAGACGTTGCTGGTCAACCAGCAACGGGCCAGCCCGCAATCACTCGCCAAGCACCTGCGCTACATCGAGCGCGACGGCGTGGGCCGCGATGGCGAGCCGGGCCAAGCCTACGGGCCGCTGACCGATGCCGCCGACCTCGACGCCTTCAAGGAACGCTGCGCCGACGATCGGCACCATTTCCGCTTCATCCTCTCGCCGGAGGACGGCGCGGAGCTGGAAGACCTGCGCACCTACACGCGGCACCTGATGGGCCGCATGGAAGCCGACCTGGGCACGGGCCTCGATTGGGTAGCCGTCAACCACTGGAACACCGACAACCCGCATACGCACATCGTCGTGCGCGGGCGCGACGACACCGGCAAAGACCTCATCATCGCGGGCGACTACATCGCCGACGGGTTCCGCCATCGTGCCGCCGAACTGGCGACCGAACGGCTGGGGCCGCGCACCGAACTGGAGATCCAGCAGACCTTGCGACGCGAGGTGGATCAGGAGCGGTGGACGAGCCTGGATCGCACCTTGAAGCGCGAGGCCGGCGATGATGGCCTGGTGCATGTCGAACGGCTCAATGAACCCCGACTGCAACGCCAGCGCTTGCTGCTGATCGGCCGCCTGCAACGCTTGCAGCTCCTGGGCCTGGCTGACGAGATGCAGCCGGGCACCTGGGCTGTCCATGCCGATGCCGAAAAGACCCTGCGCGCCCTGGGCGAGCGTGGCGACATCATCCGCACCATGCAGCGGGCCATGCGCGGCGAGCCGCGCGAGCTGGCGGTGTTCGAGCCGGGCCAAGATGCTGATGGAGGTGGCCGAACCATTCTCGGCCGCGTGGCAGCGAAGGGGCTGGCCGACGAGCTGCGCGACCGGGGCTATCTGGTCATCGACGGCGTGGACGGCAAGGCCCACTACGTCGCGCTCAACGCACACGATGAACTGGCGAACTATCCGGCCGGCGCCGTAGTGGAGGTGAAGGGATCGGCCGACGTGCGCGCAGCCGACAAGAACATCACCGCACTGGCGAGCGGCGGCCTATACCGCACCGACCATCACCTGGCCGTCGCGCAGGGTCAGGCCGTGCCGGGCCGTGATCCGCAGGAAGTCGTCGCGGCCCACATCCGCCGACTCGAAGCCCTGCGCCGCGCCGGCATCGTGGAGCGCGTGGCCGAAGGGCTATGGAAGGTGCCGGACGATCTGCCCGAGCGTGGCCATCAGTACGACGCGCAGCGCCTGGGCGGCGTGGCCGTGGAACTGAAATCGCACCTGCCCATCGAGCGGCAGGCCCGCGTCATCGGGGCTACCTGGCTCGACCAGCAACTGATCGGCGGCGGCTCGGGCCTGGGCGACCTCGGCTTTGGCGGCGAGGCCAAGCAGGCGATGCAGCAGCGCGCCGACTTCCTGGCCGAACAGGGACTGGCCGAGCGGCGCGGGCAGCGCGTGATCCTCGCCCGAAACCTGCTGGGCACGCTGCGCAGCCGCGAGCTGGCGCAGGCCGCCAAGGACATCGCCGCCGAAACCGGCCTGGAGCACCGCCCGGTGGCCGACGGCCAGCGCGTGGCCGGCATCTACCGCCGCAGCCTCATGCTCGCCAGCGGTCGGTATGCGATGCTGGACGACGGCATGGGCTTCAGCCTGGTACCGTGGAGGCCAGTGATCGAGCAGCGGTTGGGGCAGCCGCTTGCGGCGACAGTGCGTGGCGGAACGACCTCATGGGAAATCGGGCGTCGGCTTGGGGTTTCTTTGGGCTAGTCACTTGAGGCTATGTGCCCCATGAACATGGCCCCTGCGCGTCGCCGGTTCGTGCAGATGGCGCGATGCTGAGGACAGCTCGGTCAAGATGCCGCACTGGCTGGCCTGCTGGGATTCACGGCAGCGTTCCCGCAAGGTCTTGAGCTGTCGTTCCAACGCTTTCAATTCCTTGATGCGGGTAGCCACATGGTCGATGTGCTCGTCGAGCAGGTCGTTCACCTGGGCGCAGTTCTCGTGCGGTGCATCCTTGAAGCGCAACAGAACCCGGATTTCATCCAGCGTCATGTCCAACCCCCGGCAGTGCCGGATGAAGGACAGCCGGTCAACGTGTTCTTCTGCGTACATGCGGTAGTTGCCATCCGTACGGGCCGTTTCGGGTAGCAAGCCTTCACGCTCGTAGTACCGGATCGTCTCTACCTGGGTATGTGCGGCCTTAGCCAGTTCGCCGATTTTCATGAGTTCATCTTCAGCGGTCGCGGGTTTTTCTCCAAGGCTCATTGTAGGCGCTTGACTCTGTAGTGGGTACAGGGTTTCCAATCTGACTGAAAAGGAGAATTTCATGAACTCTGCCCACCAACGCCAACACGCCGACGCTGCCTGCTGCGGGAGTGGCTGTGCAACAGTGCCTGTGGCGCCCGAGCCAACAGCGTCTGATGCAACGACTATTGGGCCGCAACGCTTTCGCATAGAAAACATGGACTGTGCCTCAGAGGAGTCGGAAATCCGCCGGGCGCTGGAAGGCATGGCGGGGATTCGCAGCCTGCGATTCAACCTGGGGGATCGAGAGCTTGCCATTGCCGCCGATGACCACGCGCTGCCCGAGGCCCTAGAAGCGATCCGCAAAGCGGGTTTCAAGCCAGAACCCCTCGGCGCGAAGAATGTCCAGCGCTTCCGCATTGCGAATATGGACTGTGCCTCGGAGGAGTCGGAAATCCGCCGGGCGTTGGACGGCATGGCGGGAATTCGTAGCCTGCAATTCAATCTGGGCGAACGCGAGTTGGCCATTGCCGCCGATGATCCTGTCTTGCAGCAGGCGCTAGACGCAATCCGCAAGGCAGGCTTCAAGCCGGAACCTCTCGGCGACACAGGCTCGTCGGCTGCTGCGGTTGCCTCGCCAACGGGCTTCTGGACGACATGGGGCAAGTCGCTGGGCGCCCTGGGGTTGGCTGTGGCGGCCGAGGGCTTGGCATTCGCCTTTCCAGACAGCGTACCTGTCAAGGCGCTGGGAATGGCGCTGGCCGCGGCGGCCATCGCGCTGTCGGGTTTCTCGGTTTACGGCAAGGGGCTGGCTGCACTGCGGCAGGGCCGCTTGAACATCAATGCCCTGATGACCGTGGCCGTGACCGGCGCTTTCCTGATCGGCCAGTGGCCCGAAGCGGCGATGGTGATGGCCCTATATGCGATTGCGGAAGCCATCGAGGCCCGCGCCGTGGATCGGGCGCGCGGCGCCATCAAGAGCCTGCTGGCGCTCGCGCCGGAGCAAGCTGAAGTGCGTCAAGACGATGGCAATTGGGTGCGCATGGGAGTCAAGGAAGTCACTGTGGGCATGACCGTGCGTATTCGCCCTGGCGAGCGCGTTCCGCTGGATGGCATCGTGAGCCTAGGTCAGAGCGCTATTGACCAGTCCCCCGTGACCGGCGAAAGCTTGCCGGTGGACAAGAGCCCCGGCGATGAAGTCTTCGCCGGCACCATCAATCAGGCTGCGGCGTTGGAAATCCGTGTCACGGCCCCCGCGTCCGACAGCACGCTGGCGCGCATCATCCACGCCGTTGAGCAGGCCCAGTCTTCCCGTGCGCCCACGCAGCGTTTCGTGGATCGCTTTGCCGCCGTCTACACGCCTGCGGTGTTCGTCCTGGCCGTTGCCGTTGCGTTGTTGGCGCCCTGGCTCATGGGGCTGACCTGGATGCAGGCCGCCTACAAGGCCCTGGTGCTGCTGGTCATCGCCTGCCCTTGCGCCTTGGTGATTTCCACGCCCGTCACCGTCGTCAGCGGTTTGGCCGCTGGGGCGCGGCGAGGCATCCTGATCAAAGGTGGTGTGTACCTGGAAGAGGCGCGCAAGATCAAGGCCGTGGCGCTGGACAAGACCGGCACCATCACCGAAGGCAAGCCCAAGCTGGTGGCCTTCGAGCCCGTGGACACAGGACTCGGCCAACAAGCCCTGGAGGGGCTGGCCAAGAGCCTCGCAGCGCGGTCGGATCATCCAGTGTCCAAGGCCATCGCAGATGGCGTGTCGTCCGCCACGCAAGAAGTGGATGAGTTTCAGGCTGTTGCCGGGCGCGGCGTGCAGGGGGTGATCGACGGCCATACCTATGTGCTGGCTAACCACCGCTGGATTGAAGAGCGCGGGCAGTGTTCGGCTGACCTCGAAGCCCGCCTTGCAGTGCATGAGCAAGCTGGCCGCACCGTCACGTTGTTGGCCAGCAGCGAACGGGTCATGGCCATCTGTGCAGTAGCCGACACCATCAAATCCTCATCCGCGCAGGCCGTGGCCGACCTGAAGGCATTGGGCGTGACGCCGGTGATGTTGACGGGCGATAACCTGGCGACGGCGCAAACCGTCGGCACCCAGGCGGGCATCGCCGAGGTGCGTGGCAACCTGCTGCCCGAGGACAAGTTGCAGGCCATCGGCGAGCTTCAGCAGCGCATGGGCGTCACGGCGATGACCGGCGACGGCATCAACGACGCCCCCGCGCTGGCGAAGGCTGACATCGGCTTCGCTATGGGCGGCGCGGGCACCCACACCGCGATGGAGGCCGCCGACGTGGTGGTCATGAACGACGACCTACGCCGCCTGCCCGAAACGATCCGGCTGTCCAGGCGCACCCACGCCGTGCTATGGCAGAACATCGCGCTCGCGCTGGGCATCAAGCTAGTGTTCCTGCTGCTGGCGATCTTCGACGATGCCTCCATGTGGATGGCCGTGTTCGCCGACATGGGGGCGAGCTTGCTGGTGGTCTTCAACGGGCTGAGGCTGCTCAGGCAGCAGGCGGGTCAGTAAAACCGAATATGGAGTGTTGAAAATGGGAATCCTGGATCGAATTTTTGGTGGGCATGGCGGCGGCCACGGCGGGGGGCATGGCGGCTCCCACGGGCATGGCAGTAGCCATGGCCACGGTGGCCCCAGCAGTCACGACTGGGGGCGCAATCCGGCGCCTTCGGCCAGCGGCATCACTTGCCCGCAATGCAAAGCGATCAATCCGAACGGCGCTCGCTTTTGCGGCCAGTGCGGGACATCGCTGGTGCCAGCGTCGTGCACGAAGTGCAGTAGCGTCATTCCGATCGGCGCGAAATTCTGTGCTCAGTGCGGCAACGCGGTAACTTAAGTCATGGTGATCTCGGCCTGGATCTACACCTTGATCCCGGCAGCGGCCGCCATCATCGGAGCTGCGGTCGCGGTGAACGTGCGGCCGGGGCCAACACTGGTCAGCGCGATTCAGCATTTCGCCGCTGGCGTCGTGTTCGCGGCGGCGGCCGGCGAAATCTTGCCCGACATCATGCACCGGGCCTCGCCTTGGGCGACGATGATCGGCGGCGGAATCGGCGTCGCCACCATGCTGCTGGTGAAGCATCTGGAAGCGTTGGCGAAGGGGCCGGCCGGTCTCCTGACCGTGATCGGCATCGACATCCTGATTGATGGCTTGGTGCTTGGTATCGGGTTTGCGGCTGGCCCAAAGGTCGGCTTGCTTCTGACCATCGCCCTGACCATCGAGGTTCTGTTCCTGGGATTGACAGTGGCCACGGAACTCGGCGAGAGCGTTCGCTCCCGTGCCAGGGTCGTCTGGATCACGGCCGCGCTCGTGCTCTTGCTGCCGATCGGGGCCTTGCTTGGAGCGCCGGTGGCGCTGTTGCCCAACCCTCTTCTGACTGGCTTCTTCGCGTTTGGTCTGATTGCGTTGCTCTACCTCGTGACCGAAGAACTGCTGATCGAAGCACACGAAACGCCAGATCGCCCCTGGGTGACGGCGATGTTCTTTGTCGGCTTTCTGGCGCTTCTCCTGCTGGAAGAAGTAATTGGCTAGTGGAGCCAGTCTGTTGGTGGTGCCCGATCCGTTGACTATTGCGCGCGCGGGGTGGGCACCATGAGCCCGATAGACGTGATGCCGTTGCTCGAATCGACCATCGTCCGCCCTCCGTGCATGCGGGCGATGGCAGCCACGATGGCCAAGCCCAGTCCATGATTGCGGGCGGCATCCGACCGCGCCGCATCTGCCCGGTAGAAGCGGTTGAACAGATTGGGCAAATGCTCGGCTGAAATCGTCTGCCCCTCGTTCACCACCCGCAGGGCGATCTCGCCGTCCAGCCGGTCGATTTGCACGACAACGGTGCTGTGCGGATGCGCGTGTCGGGTTGCGTTGCCGATCAGGTTGGATAGCGCGCGCTGCAACAGGCGCACATCGGCCAAGCCGGTGGCATCGCCGTCGATACGAACCTTCAGCCCGGCCTCTTCAATGGCCGCCTCGTGCAATTCCACCACCGCGCGCGCAACGCCGGCCAGACTGGCGACATGCTCGCGGCGGGCCTCAGCCCCACGGTCGGCTTGCGACAGAAAGAGCATGTCCTGCACGATCATCGACATGCGCTGGAGATCTTCGAGGTGCGAGCCCAACACATCTCGCAACGTGTCGGCATCGCGTGCTTTGCGCAAAGCAACTTCAGTGCCCCCCATCAACGTCGCCAACGGCGTGAACAGTTCATGCGCAACATCAGCATTGAAGGCTTCCAGTTGCCCGTACCCTGCGCTGTGGCGCCCCCTCGTGTCGCCTCAGTCGTCAAAGCGGCCACAACTCGCCGAATATCGAAGCGGCTCTGATTTGATGCAGGATGAACCTGAGAGGAGGCACGCTACGCGCACGGGGCTCTGAGAAAACCCAAGCAGCGAGGAGTGGCAAAGTAAAGCATGTAGCTGCTACACTGTTACCCCTATGCGCAAATGGCTGGCCATCGTCTTGCTGGTGTTCTTGCCGCTTCAATTCAGTTGGGCGGCAGTGGCCAGTTATTGCCAGCATGAAACCGGAGCTGCGGCCAAGCACTTCGGCCACCATGCGCATCAGCACAAGGCGGCCGACGGCCAGGATGCCAGCCCTGATCCGGCCAAGACCCTGGGTGGCGATCCTGATTGCGCGTCCTGTCATGCCGGGTGCTTCTCGGTCTTGTCAGGGGATGTCAAGCTGGCGTCGCCGGTCAGCCCGTCCCTGGATACGGGGTATCCCCCGGAGCACCTTGCTGCGCCTCCACCTGAACGTTTAGAGCGCCCTCAGTGGCGTGTCCTCGCCTGATCGGCGGGGAGCGCGTTCCTTTCCCTTCGTCCTCACCCCTGCCGTCGCGCATGGCGCGCTACGGTATCCAGCCGGCTTCGCGCGGCTGATGTGATGACGTTGCTGGCGATCATCTGGATCGCCCCCCCGCCGATTCCCTTGTGTATTTCAAATCACTGGAGAATCGGATGCTGAAGGATATTCACAATTACAACGCGAGGGCGGTTGCGGCAGGCTTGCTCCTTGCGCTCATGACGGGGACGGCTTTCGCTCAGTTATTGCCGACGGCACCAGCTCTTGGGCAGAGCGCCAACGGCGTAGAGCAGATTGAAGCAGCAACGCCCCTGACTCTGCAAAAGGCCGTCGCGCTGGCTTTGGAGGCGAATCTTGACCTAACTGTCGCCCAACGGGAAATCGAGGCGGTGGAGGGCCAGGTAATTCAGGGACGAGTACGTCCTAATCCCGAGCTGGCGTACTCGCTCGAAGACCAACGCACGCCAACCCGCACGCAAAGCGTCCAGATCAATCTGCCCATCGAGCTGGGGGGCAAGCGCGCTGCCCGCATTGCCGCGGCAGAGCGAGGGCGTGACGTCGCAGTTGAAGAACTGAACACGCGGCGCGTTGAAATTCGCGCCGCTGTGGTTGCCGCCTTCTTTGAGGCGCTGGCCGCCCAGGATCGCACGGCCTTGGCCCAGGACAGCGTTGACCTGGCCAGGCAAGCGACGGATGCCGTTGCCAAGCGCGTGACGGCGGGCAAGGTGTCCCCGGTCGAAGAAACCAAGGCTCGGGTGGCCGAGGCCGGCGTGCGGGTTGAACTGGCACAGGCGCAGAGCGAACAACGCAGTGCCCGCGCGCGGCTGGCCAGTTTGCTCGGGGCCAACCCGCCGCGTTTCACCCAGGTAGCGGGCAGCGTGGACGATCTTCCCAACGTCCCTTCGCTGGATGACATCCAGCAGCGCTTGTCGGCCTCATCGGCATTGCGCCGGGCGCAGTTGGAGATCGAACGCCGTCGGTCGCTGGCCGACGTGGAGCGCAGCAAGCAGACGCCCGATGTCACGGTCAGCCTGGGCGTGAAGCGTCCGAACGAGTTAGCGCGCAATCAGTTAATGCTCGGCATTTCCGTGCCGCTGCCTTTGTTCGACCGCAATCAGGGCAATCTGTTGGAAGCGTTGAAGCGTGAAGACAAGGCGAGGGATGAACTCCAGGCGTTGAATCTGCGCCTCAACACAGAGCTGTTGCAAGCCCGCGAGCGGCTGGCGTCGGTTCGCGGCGAGATCGACATATTGCAGCGAGAGGTGCTGCCAGGGGCCAAGAGCGCCTATGACGCGGCCACCGTGGGCTTTGGTTACGGCAAGTTCAACTACCTGGAAGTGCTGGACGCGCAACGCACCTACTTTGCCGCCAAGTCCCAGTACCTCAAGGCGCTCGCCGATGCGCACCGCGCGGCGGCGGACATGGATCGCGTGATCGGCGCATCCGAATCCACGACCACCCTGCCTGCAAACAAGGAATGAACATGAAACCCGAAACGAACAAACTGAACGTCGGCAAGAAGCAGTGGTTTGCCATCGCCGTGATCGCCGCAGTGGGCATAGGACTGGGCAGCGCCATTCTCGGCGGCAAGACGGATAAGAGCGCCGAGGGCGAGGGTCACGGCAGCCACGTTGAAGCCAAGGCCCACAGTGATGGTGAGCATCATGGCAAGACGGGCGCAGACTCCCACGAGGACGACAAAGGCCATGCGGACGGCGAGCACCACGAGGGGTCAAGCAAGGGGCCGCATGGCGGCAAGCTGTTCAAAGAAGGGGATTTCGGATTGGAAGCCTTACTCGCTGAGGACGGCGGCGAACCACGCCTGCGAATCTGGCTCTACGAAAAGGAAAAGGCGCTAGCCAGCAGCGCCGCCAAGGTCAGCGCTACCGTTACACGCCTGACTGGGGAGAAGCAGGCGCTCAACTTCACGCCCGACAAGGACAGCCTGTTGAGTCGAGAGATTGTCCCGGAACCTCATGCGTTCGAGATCAGCATCGTGGCTCAGACGGCCAACGCGCCTTTCACGTTCAGCTTCAGCCAGGAGGAAGGAAAAGTCGAACTCAGCGATGCGCAAATCAAGGCTGCATCCATCGGCATTGACACCGCAGGGGCTGCAAGCATCAAGTCTGCCCTGCAATTGCCGGGTGAGATTAGGCTGAATGAAGACCGCACCTCGCACGTTGTTCCGCGCATTGCGGGTGTTGTCGAAAGTGTGCAGGCCAGTTTGGGGCAAACGGTCAAGAAGGGACAGGTGCTCGCCGTTATCGCCAGCCCTGCCGCATCCGAGCAGCGCAGCGAGTTGCAGACGGCGCAAAAGCGGCGGGCATTGGCCCAGACAACTTTTGAACGCGAGAAGCGGCTGTGGGAACAGAAGATTTCCGCCGAGCAGGACTACCTGCAAGCCGGCCAGGCGCTGAACGAGGCGCAGGTCGCCGTGGCCAACGCGCAGCAGAAGCTGTCGGCCGTGGGCTTGGCCCCAGGTTCCTCGGGCGGGCTGAACCGCTTCGAGCTGCGTGCGCCCTTCGATGGCGTGGTGATTGAAAAGCACCTCAGCCTGGGCGAGGCCGTCAAGGAAGACGCCGCCGTGTTCACGGTGTCCGACCTGGGCCAGGTCTGGGCAGAGATCAACGTGCCCGCCAAGGATTTGCCGCTGGTCAGAGTGGGTGAAAAGGTCACCATCAAGGCAACGGCATTCGATGCCAGCGCGCAAGGCACCATCACCTTTGTTGGCGCGCTGATTGGCGAACAAACCCGCATGGCCAAGGCCCGCGTGGTCTTGTCCAACCCCCAAGGCGCTTGGCGTCCCGGACTGTTTGTCAACGTGGAAGTGACCTCATCTGAGGCCGACGTGCCCGTGACGGTGGCCGGTGATGCCATTCAGACCGTGGGCGACAAGCCCGTCGTGTTTTTGAAAGTGAATGGTGGCTTCATTGCCCAGCCCGTGCAGTTGGGCCGTAGTGATGGCAAGCGCGTCGAGGTGGTTCAAGGGCTGAAGGCGGGGGCTCCGTATGCGTCGGCTGGCAGTTTTGTCGTGAAGTCAGAGCTTGGCAAAGCCTCTGCCGAACACACCCATTGATGCCGGAGCAACGCACATGTTTGAAAAACTTATTCGCGCGGCCATCGAGCACCGATGGCTAGTGTTGTTAGCCGCCATTGGCATGGCCGCCGTCGGCGTGTTCAGCTACCAGAAGTTGCCCATCGACGCCGTACCCGACATCACCAACGTCCAAGTGCAGATCAATACCCAGGCGCCGGGCTATTCACCGTTGGAGACCGAGCAACGGGTGACTTATCCCATTGAAACAGTGATGGCGGGCCTGCCCAACCTGGAGCAAACCCGCTCTCTTTCGCGCTACGGCCTCTCGCAAGTGACCGTGATCTTCAAGGACGGCACCGACATCTACTTCGCGCGCCAGTTGGTCAATGAACGCATCCAGGAGGCGCGGGAAAAACTGCCTTCCGGCATCACGCCTGCGCTGGGGCCGATCTCCACCGGCCTGGGGGAGATTTACCTGTGGACGGTCGAGGCGAAGGACGGTGCGAAGAAACCCGACGGGATGCCCTACACGGCAACAGACCTGCGCGAGATTCAGGATTGGATCATCAAGCCGCAGTTGCGCAACGTGCCCGGTGTGACTGAAATCAACTCGATTGGCGGTTATGCCAAGGAGTATCAGATCGCACCTATACCCGCTCGCCTGGCTTCGCTCGGCGTTACCCTGCAAGACATCGTGACGGCACTGGATCGCAATAACGGCAACGTGGGTGCGGGCTATATCGAGAAGCGCGGCGAACAGTACCTGATCCGTGCGCCCGGACAAGTCAAGACCCTGGAAGACATTGGCAACGTTATCCTCAGCAGTGCGGGCGGCGTGCCGATACGGGTGCGTGACGTGGCGGACGTGGGGCTGGGGCGTGAACTGCGCACCGGCGCGGCCACGGATAACGGTCGCGAGGTGGTGCTGGGCACTGTGTTCATGCTCATCGGTCAGAACAGCCGTACGGTTTCGCAGGCCGTGGACAAGAAGATGGTGGAGATCAACCGCAGCTTGCCCGAGGGCGTGCATGCGGTGACGGTCTACGACCGCACCGTGCTGGTGGACAAGGCTATCGCCACGGTGAAGAAGAATCTGCTGGAAGGCGCGATCCTGGTGATCGTGATCCTGTTTCTGTTCCTGGGCAACATCCGCGCGGCCATCATCACGGCGACGGTGATTCCTTTGTCGATGCTGTTCACCTTCACTGGCATGGTGCATTACAAGGTGAGCGCCAACCTGATGAGCCTCGGGGCGCTGGACTTCGGCATCATCATCGACGGAGCGGTGGTGATCGTCGAGAACTGCGTGCGACGCCTGGCCCATGCACAGGCGCACTACGGCAGGCCGTTGACGCGGGCGGAACGCTTTCACGAGGTGTTCCTGGCATCGAAGGAATCACGCCGCGCGCTGCTGTTCGGGCAGCTCATCATCATGGTGGTCTACCTGCCCATCTTCGCCCTGACGGGGGTGGAAGGGAAGATGTTCCACCCGATGGCGTTCACGGTGGTGGCTGCACTCGTGGGGGCCATGATCCTGTCGGTGACTTTCATCCCGGCAGCGGT
The DNA here is from genome assembly GCA_022114975.2 of Lampris megalopsis. NCBI lineage: Eukaryota > Metazoa > Chordata > Actinopteri > Lampriformes > Lampridae > Lampris > Lampris megalopsis. The sequence goes on from JAJHIY020001155.1 coordinate 84,327, forward strand.
CGCCCTGTTCATCGGCCATCGGGTCAGCGAGACGGAAAACTTCCTGGTCGTGCAGGCCAAGCGCTGGTATGGCCCGCTGCTGGATCGCGTGATGGCGGCCAAAGCAGTGATGCTGGCGGCAGCCGCCGTGGCAGTGGTGCTGTGCGGCCTGATCGCCACCCGAATGGGCAGCGAGTTCGTGCCCAGCCTGAACGAAGGCGATTTCGCCATCCAGGCGCTGCGCATTCCGGGCACCAGCCTTTCGCAATCGGTTGCGATGCAGCAGCAACTGGAAGCCACGCTGAAGGCCAAGTTCCCCGAGATCGACCGCGTTTTCGCGCGCACCGGCACGGCGGAAATCGCGTCCGACCCCATGCCGCCGAACATTTCCGACGGCTACATCATGCTCAAGCCGGTGTCCGAGTGGCCGGAGCCGCGCAAGTCGCGCGACGAATTGCTGGCGGCCATTCAGGAGGTCGTGGGCAAGGTGCCGGGCAACAACTACGAGTTCTCGCAGCCTATCCAATTGCGCTTCAACGAACTCATTTCAGGGGTCCGCAGCGATGTGGCGGTGAAGATCTTCGGCGACGACATGGACGTATTGAACAAGACAGCCGAAGAAGTCTCGTCCATGTTGCAGAAGATCCCCGGTGCGTCTGAGGTCAAAGTTGAACAGACCACAGGATTGCCGATGCTCACGGTCAACATTGATCGTCAGAAGTCCGCGCGCTACGGGCTGAACGTGGCCGACATCCAAGATGCAGTGGCCACGGCCATCGGCGGGCGCGAGGCCGGTACGCTGTTTGAAGGGGACCGTCGATTTGACATCCTGGTTCGGCTGCCGGAGTCCCTGCGCAACGACCTTGAAAGCATGAAGCGCCTGCCGATTCCGTTGCCACGCGGCACAGGTGGCGGCGAAGGACGAACCAACTTCATCCAACTGGCCGAGGTGGCGAGCTTCGAGCTGGCACCCGGCCCCAACCAGGTCAGCCGGGAAAACGGCAAGCGCCGCATCGTGGTGAGCGCCAACGTGCGTGGCCGCGACGTCGGCTCCTTCGTGGCCGACGCCGAGGCTGCGCTGGCGCAGGTCAAGATTCCCACAGGCTACTGGACGAGCTGGGGCGGCACTTTCGAGAACCTGCAATCCGCCACCCAGCGCTTGCAGATCGTCGTTCCGGTGTCGCTGCTGCTGGTCTTCGTGCTGCTGTTTGCCATGTTCGGCAATGTCAAGGATGGCTTGCTGGTTTTTACCGGCATTCCGTTCGCACTGACCGGCGGCATCCTGGCGCTGTGGCTGCGCGACATTCCCATGTCCATCTCGGCCGCCGTGGGCTTCATCGCGCTATCGGGCGTTGCCGTGCTCAATGGCCTGGTGATGATTTCCTACATCCGCAGCCTGCGAGAGGGCGGAACGCCGCTGGACGCAGCCATCCGCGAGGGCGCGCTGACCCGCTTGCGCCCCGTGTTGATGACGGCCTTGGTGGCGTCGCTGGGCTTCATCCCGATGGCCATCGCCACGGGAACGGGCGCGGAAGTCCAACGGCCTCTGGCCACCGTGGTTATCGGCGGCATCTTGTCGTCCACCGTACTGACGCTGCTCGTGTTGCCAATTCTGTATCGGCTGGCTCATCGCCCGGACGAGCAAGAAGAGGATGTCACGGCAGAGCCCGCACATGAGGGCGTAACCGCTTGAAAGGAACAACGATGAACGCCGTTACGGCACCACGACAGACTCCTTCGAGCTTTACAGGGACATCGACTCATGGAATTTCGTCACCTTCGGTACTTTCTGGCCGTTGCCGAGGAGCTGCACTTCGCCCGCGCTGCGGAGCGGCTGCATATCGAACAGTCACCACTGTCGCGCGCCATCAGGGAATTGGAAGAAGAGTTGGGCGCACAACTGTTCGTGCGTACCAGCCGCAGCACGCGCCTGACGCTTGCGGGCAAGCTGCTGATGGAGAACGCGCCTCGCGTGCTGTTGGCGCTGGACCAGGCGCGTGAGAGCGTGAAGGCAGCGGCCAATGGCTTTCACGGCCGGTTGCGCGTGGCGCTGTCCGACGGCATCACCCCCTCGCGCTTGCCGGCGCTGCTGGCGCGCTGCCGCGAGGAAGACCCGGAGATCGAGATCCGCCTGTTCGAGGTGCCGCTGGCCCAGCAGCTCAGCGGCCTGCGTGACGATCTATACGACGTGGGCTTCTCGATGGCCGACGAGGTGGGCGACGGCATCATCATCGAACCCGCCTGGGAGGATGAGCTGATGGTCGCCATGCCCGCGCGCCATGAACTACTGGCCCACAAGCGGGTACCGCTGGATGAAGTGCTGCAACATCCCCTGGTGCTGGGCGACCCGGCAGTTTGCGAAGGCCATGCCAAGCAGATCGACCGCATCCTGCGCAAGCAGGACCGGGAGCCCTTGATCGAACAGTACGTCGCCACGTTCGACGTGATGATGACTTTCGTGTCGGCCGGCTTGGCGCTAGGGCTCGCAGGCGCCGCGCACATCGCTTCCAGCCGCGAGCCGGGCGTGGTGGGCCGACCGCTCGCGGGAAAGTCGCCCATGCTCACTACCTATCTGCTGCGCCGCGACGCCGAGCCGTCGCAGGCGCTAGCCCGCTTTATCGAGCGGGTCGAAGCCCTGGGACCGGGAGACGCTTAGCCATTGGCCCCGTTTCACTTCGGAGGATTCAAGCCATGAACCTATCCAAGATCATCGCTATGTCGTCGCTAGCAGTTCTGCTGGTCGCCTGCGGCAAGTCTGAGCCGTCCAAGCCCGCTGCCGTGCCCAGCGTGGAGGAACTGGCTGCTGACCCCGTGCGTTTGCGAGAACTGCGCCAGCAGTGCAAGACGGATCGTCCGACGATGGGCGACGTGCTGTGCAACCGAGTGGCCGAGGCGACGAACCGACGTTTCCTGGGCGACGGCAAGGTGCCTTATACGCCACCGAAGGAACCGCCGAAGTTCTGATGGTCGGCTTGCCGCAACGCACCTGCGCGTGCCTGCGCCTTTTTGCGCGCTGCGCAGCAGCGCGCTCATTGTGGCGGTCTTTCGCCCCAGTTCTTCCCTGCCGGAAACCATGTTTTTTGCGGCATCAACCTGCCGATAACGGTCTTTGACCGGCACGCCCAGCGGCACTGATCCTCACGAGGGCGGCACATGCCTGTGCTGCGATCGGAGGCTGGATGATGCAGGGAACGAACGTGCTGTTCGGTCAGATTGCCGTGGTGTTCGGCATCGTGATCGCTGGGGTGTGGAGCGCCACGCAATGGACAGCGGCGGCCCTGGGCTACCAACTACGCCTGGGCTCGCCGTGGTTCGATTTCCTGGACACACCGGTCTATCACCCGTGGCGGTTGTTCGAGTGGTGGTTCTTCTTCGATGCCTACGCGCCGCGCGTGTTCGATACCGGCGGCGCCATCGCGGGCGGCAGTGGCCTACTGGCGGTTGTGGTCGCCATCGGCATGTCGATCTGGCGCTCGCGCCAGTCGCGCCTGGTCACGACCTATGGCTCGGCCCGCTGGGCCAATGTGGAGGACATTCACAAGGCGGGCCTTGACCACCCTGCGGGCGTGTTCCTCGGCCTGCATCGCCAACAGTACCTGCGGCATGAAGGCCCGGAACACGTCCTGACCTTCGCGCCTACGCGCTCGGGCAAGGGCGTGGGCCTCGTGGTGCCGACGCTGCTTTCCTGGCCTGCATCCGCCGTCATCCACGACATCAAAGGCGAGAACTGGCAGATCACCGCCGGTTGGCGCTCGCGCTTCTCGCATTGCCTGCTGTTCAACCCCACCGATGCGAAGTCAGCGGCCTACAACCCGCTGCTGGAGGTACGACACGGCGCGCATGAGGTGCGCGACGTGCAGAACATCGCGGACATTCTGGTTGATCCCGAAGGTGCGCTGGAGAAGCGCAATCACTGGGAAAAGACTTCGCACGCGCTGCTGGTCGGGGCCATCCTGCATGTGCTCTACGCGGGCGAAGACAAGACGCTGCGCGGCGTCGCCAACTTCCTCTCCGACCCGGCCAGCCCCTTCGAGTTGACGCTGCACCGGATGATGACCACGCCGCACCTCGGCGATGGGCCTCATCCGGTGGTGGCCTCGGCTGCGCGCGAAGTGCTCAACAAATCGGACAACGAGCGTTCCGGCGTGTTGAGCACCGCCATGTCGTTCCTCGGCCTGTACCGCGATCCCACGGTGGCCCAAGTCACGTCGCGGTGCGATTGGCGCATCGCCGACCTGATCGCGGCCGAGCATCCGGTATCGCTGTATCTGGTGGTGCCGCCTTCGGACATATCGCGGACGAAGCCGCTCATTCGCCTGATCCTCAACCAGATCGGGCGGCGCCTCACCGAGTCGCTCGATGGCTCCGATGGCATCGAGCGCCGCCACAAGCTGCTGCTGATGCTCGATGAGTTCCCTGCGCTGGGGCGCCTGGACTTCTTCGAGACGGCGCTGGCCTTCATGGCGGGCTATGGCATCCGCAGCTTCCTCATCGCGCAGTCGCTCAACCAGATCGACAAGGCGTATGGGCAAAACCACTCCATCCTCGACAACTGCCATGTGCGCGTGACGTTCGCCACGAACGACGAGCGCACCGCCAAACGGATCTCCGAGACGCTGGGCACCGCCACCGAGCTGCGCGCGCAGCGCAACTACGCGGGCCACCGGCTCGCGCCGTGGCTGGGCCACCTCATGGTGTCGCGCCAGGAAACCGCGCGTCCGCTGCTGACGCCGGGCGAAGTCATGCAGCTTCCGCCTGATGAGGCCGTGGTAATGGTGTCCAGCGTGGCGCCCATTAAGGCGAAGAAGCTGCGCTACTACGCGGACGCCAATTTCAAGCGCCGCGTGCTGCCGCCGCCCACGCTGGCGGACGGGCAGTACGCCGACGCGCCGCCGGCCCGCGCCGATGACTGGAGCGGGCTGGCAATTCCTGCGGTGCCGGCACCTCTCGTCGCGGAGACCGTTGGCGACCTTGGCAGCGCCGATGACGGCGGCCCGCGTCGCCAGCCCGAACTCTCCGAAATCGCCGCCTACGACCCCGAGCTGGCCGCGCCTGCGGCCGACCTTGGGTTGCTCGATGACGACGACCTGCCGCTTCCCCTTCCTCGCCAGCTCGACCCTGCCCTGCAACGCACGGCCCGGCTGGCATCCCTCGACCCTGATGACGGAATCGACCTATGACCCAACACCGCCTCAACGTGTTCATCCAGCCGGAGCACGCCAAGCGGCTCGATGAGCTGGCCGCCAAGAAGGGCGTGTCCAAGTCGTCCATCGTCGCGGCGGCGCTCGCATCGTGGCTGTCGCCCGATGCCGCCGACCAGCGCGAGGCGGCCATTGCCAAGCGGCTTGATCGCCTGTCGCGGCAGGCCGAACGCATGGAGCGCGACCAGAACATCCAGATCGAGACGCTGGCACTGTTCATCCGCTACTTCCTCACGGTGAGCACGCCCGTGCCCGAAGCGCATCAGGACGCAGCGCGCGCCCACGGCAAGGCGCGCTTCGAGCAGTTCGTCGAACAACTCGGGCGGCATTTGCTGCGCGGTCGCAGTCTGGTGCGAGACGTGGTGGAAGAACTGCATCCAGACCCGGCACGCATGGACGACGCGCAGGAGCGCGCGTCATGAGCGCCGTTCCTTCCTTCACCGCCGTTTCACTGGATCGCCGCATCCAGATGCTGCGCACGGCGATGGGGCCACTGATCGCCGCCGCGCTGGAAGACCCCGACGTAGTGGAAGTCATGCTGAACCCGGATCGCACCTTGTGGATCGACCGGCTTTCGTCGGGCCGCGCGCCGATGGGTGTGGAGCTGTCCGAGGCCGACGGCGAACGAATCATCCGGCTGGTCGCGGCCCACGTCGGCGCCGAGGTGCATCGCGGCCAGCCGCTCCTGACGGCGGAGCTGCCCGAGACGGGCGAGCGCTTCGAGGGCATCCTGCCGCCCGCTGCGCCGGGGCCGGCCTTCGCTTTGCGCAAGCGCGCCTTTGGCGTGATCCCGCTGTCGCGCTACATCGAGGACGAAATGATGACCGCCGCGCAGGCGGGCTTGCTGGTGCGCGCCGTGCGCGAGCGCCAGAACATCCTGATTGCCGGTGGCACCAGCACGGGCAAGACCACGCTCGCCAATGCCTTGCTCGCCGAGATCGCCGCCACTGGCGACCGCGTGCTGGTGCTTGAAGACACGGTGGAGCTGCAATGCGCGGCCTGCGACCACGTACCGCTGCGCACGCGCGCAGGCGTGGTGTCGATGACCGAGCTGGTGCGCTCGTCCATGCGCCTGCGCCCGGATCGCGTCGTCGTCGGCGAGGTACGCGGCGCCGAAGCGCTGGATCTCATCAAGGTGTGGGGTACAGGCCATCCGGGCGGCATTGCCACGATCCATGCCGGCTCCGCGCTGGGCGCGCTGCTGCGTTTGGAGCAACTGATCCTCGAAGTGGCGGTGAACCCGCCCCGTGCGCTGATCGCGGAAGCGGTCAATGTGGTCATCCACATCGCTGGGCGCGGGCGCAAGCGCCGCATCGAGAGCATCGTCCGCGTCATCGGCTTCGATGGCGTGGGCTACCACCTGGCGGATGCGCTGGAGGCTCCATTCCCGGAGCTGCTGTCGCAGTCCGACCTTTCCTCCCCGTCCCCTGACCACTCTGGAGAACTTCCATGACGCACGCTGATGCTTTCCGTATTTCCGCAAATCCGCTTCCTCGGCCCGCACGGCTGGATGGCCTGGCTCGCCCGGCCATGCAGGGCTTGATGCTCGCTGCCTTCATGCTGCTGGTCGCAGGTACTGCGCAGGCCGCCGGTTCCTCGATGCCCTGGGAAGGGCCGCTGCAATCCATCCTCGAATCCATCCAGGGGCCGGTGGCGCGCATCGTCGCGGTCATCATCATCATCGCTACGGGCATGGCGCTGGCCTTCGGTGATACCTCGGGCGGGTTCCGCAAGCTGATCCAGATCGTGTTTGGCCTGTCCATCGCGTTCGCCGCTTCGAGCTTCTTCCTGTCGTTCTTCAGCTTCTCCGGTGGGGCCGTCGTATGAACGGCCCACACGATGGAATACCCGGCTTCGAGGTGCCGCTGCATCGGTCGTTGACCGAGCCGATCCTGATGGGCGGTGCGCCGCGCACCGTGGCCATCACTAACGGCACCTTGGCCGCTGCTGTCGGGCTGGGCTTACAGATGTGGATTCCAGGCGTGGTGCTCTGGATCGTCGGCCATTCGCTGGCGGTCTGGGGTGCGCGTGTCGATCCGCAGTTCATGGCCGTGTTCGCGCGCCATATCAAGCACCGGCCGCTGCTGGACGTGTGAGGGGAATGCCATGCTGAACCTTGCCGAATATCGCCAGCGCCCGGCCTTGCTGGCTGACTGGTTGCCCTGGGCCGGGCTGATCGCACCGGGCGTCGTCTTGAACAAGGACGGCAGTTTCCAGCGCACGGCCCGGTTTCGCGGGCCTGACCTCGACAGCGCGACGCAAGGCGAGTTGATCGCCACGTCGGCGCGCTTGAACAACGCGCTGCGCCGCCTGGGTTCGGGCTGGGCACTGTTCATCGAGGCCGAGCGCCGCGCCGCCGCCGACTATCCGCACTCGGCGTTCCCCGAGCCGCTGTCGTGGCTGGTGGACGAGGAACGCCGGGCCACATTCGAGGACTCGGGCAATCACTTCGAGAGCGGCTATCACCTGACGCTGGTGTACCTGCCGCCCGAGGAATCGCACGCCCGCGCGGCGGGGATGCTGTACGAGAACCGGCCTACCGACGGCGTGGACTGGCGCGAGCGGCTGCAAGCTTTCGCCGCAGAAACGGATCGCATCTTTGACCTGCTCGACGGCGTGATGCCGGAAATCGCCTGGCTGGATGACAGCCAGACGCTGACCTACCTGCACGCCACCATTTCGACGCGGCGCTACCGCGTCGGCGTGCCCGAAGTGCCGTTCCACATCGACGCGCTGCTGACCGACTCCGCACTTGTCGGTGGCTTGGCGCCCATGCTGGGCGACCGGCACCTGCGCGTGGTGTCGGTGCGGGGATTTCCGCCCTCGACCTGGCCGGGGATTCTGGACGACCTCAACCGGCTTGGATTTGCCTATCGCTGGTCAACCCGGTTCCTGTGCCTCGACAAAGCCGAAGCGGAAAAGGAACTCGTCCGCCTGCGTCGCCAGTGGTTTGCGAAAAGGAAGAACGTCATCGCGCTGCTGCGCGAAACGATCTTACAGCAAGAAAGCCCGCTGGTCGATACCGACGCGAGCAACAAGGCCACCGACGCCGATGCCGCCTTGCAGGAGCTGGGCAGCGATCAAGTCGCCTTCGGCTATCTCACCGCCACGGTTACAGTGCTCGATGCCGACCCGGCCGTGGCCGACGAGAAGTTGCGGATGGTGGAGCGGGCCATCCAAGGGCGCGGGTTCGTGACGATCCCTGAAACCTTGAACGCCGTGGATGCGTGGCTGTCCTCGCTCCCCGGCAATGCCTACGCCAATGTGCGCCAGCCCATCGTCTCGACGCTGAACCTGGCGCACATGATGCCGGTGTCGGCGGTATGGGCCGGCCCCGAACGCAATGCCCATCTTGACGGCCCGCCGCTGATCGTCACGCGCACCGATGGCGCCACGCCGTTCCGGCTGGTGACGCACATCGGCGACGTGGGCCACACGTTGGTCGCAGGCCCGACCGGCATGGGCAAGTCGGTCTTGCTCGCCACCCTGGCGATGCAATTCCGTCGCTATCGCGGCTCGCGCATCTTCGCCTTCGACATGGGCCGCTCGATGCGCGCCACCATCCTGGGCCTGGGCGGCGAGCACTACGACCTCGGGATGGATGGCGAAATCGCTTTCCAGCCCTTGGCTCGTATCGACCGCGAGGGCTACCGCACCTGGGTGGCAGAGTGGATCGAAGGCCGCTTGCGGCATGAGGGCGTGGTCGTCGGCCCCGAAGAGAAGGCCGCCATCTGGTCGGCGCTCGGCAGCCTCGCCGGTGCGCCGGTGGAGCAGCGCACGATGACGGGGCTGTCCGTGCTGCTGCAATCGAACACGCTGCGGCAGGCGTTGTCGCCTTATGTGCTGGGCGGTGCCCACGGCAAGCTGCTGGACGCCGACCATGACCGGCTCGGCATGGCCGACGTGCAGTGCTTCGAGATGGAGGAGCTGATGCACAGCAAGGCCGCCGTCATGGCGGTGCTGCATTACCTCTTTGCGCGCTTCGATGAACGCTTCGACGGGGCGCCCACGCTGCTGATCCTCGATGAAGCGTGGCTGTTCCTCGATGACCCGGTGTTTGCCGCGCGTATCCGCCAGTGGCTCAAGACGCTCAGGAAAAAGAACGTCAGCGTCATCTTCGCCACGCAGAGCCTTGCCGACATCAAGGATTCGAGCATCGCGCCCGCGATCATCGAGAGCTGCGCGAGTCGCATCTTCCTGCCGAACCCGCAGGCCACCGAGCCGCAGATTCGCACGATCTACGAGGGCTTCGGCCTCAACAGGCGGCAGATCGAGATCGTCGCCACCGCGCAGCCCAAGCGCGACTACTACTACCAATCGCGCCTCGGCAATCGCCTGTTCGACCTCGACCTGGGGCCGGCGGCGCTGGCCTTCGCGGGCGCGTCCACGCCGCAAGACCAGCGCGACATGGACGCGGTGCTGGCCGACGCCGGCGTGCCCGGCTTCGCGGGCGCCTGGCTGCGCCATCGCGGCCTCGATTGGGCGGCCGACCTGCTGCCCTCGTTCCCCGGCCTCGCGCCGGGTTCCCTCGCTGACCAACCCCTGGAGAACCAGCCATGAAGAAACGTCTCATCGCCGCCGCCATCGCGGCCATGCTTTGCACCGCCACCGCCCATGCGCAATGGGTCGTGATCGACCCCACGAACCTCGTGCAGAACACGCTGACCGCGATCCGCACGCTGGAGCAGATCAACAACCAGATCCAGCAGCTCCAGAACGAAGCGCAGATGCTGATGAACCAGGCGCGCAACCTCGCCAGCCTGCCGTCCAGCGTGGTCGGCCAGTTGCGCGCCAATCTGGCGACCACACAGCGGCTGATCGCCCAGGCCAGAGGACTGGCCTACGACGTGACGAATCTGGATCGGGAGTTCCAGCGCCTGTATCCCGAGCAATATGCCGCCACCGTCAGCGGCAACCAGATGTACCGCGACGCGCAGGAGCGCTGGAAGAACACGCTCAACGGCTTGCAGACCACCATGCAGATGCAGGCCCAGGCGTCGCAGAACCTGAGCGACGACGAAGGCGTGCTGGCCGACCTCGTGGGCAAGAGCCAATCGGCCGTGGGCGCCTTGCAGGCCATGCAAGCCACCAATCAGCTTCTGGCTTTGCAGGCCAAGCAGTCCATCCAAACGCAACGCCTGAGCATCACCCAGGATCGCGCCGCGTCGCTGGAGTTGGCGCGGCAGGCTGCCGCCGTGGAGCGAGGCCGCGAGGTGAACCGGCGTTTCCTGGGTGAAGGTACGCCGTACACGCCGCAGACCGTCGATTTCTACGGCCGGTGACAGGTGTTGCCATGACCCGCGCGCCTGCTTTCTGCGGTCTCGTGCTCTTGCTGGCCGGTTGCGGCCAGCAGGAGGTGCCTTCGGTCGATGCACTCTCGGCCCATCCGGCGCGGCTGCGCTTGCTCAAGGAGCAATGCCGCGCGGGTCAGCTCGACGGCGCGTTATGCGCGCAGGTGGTCAAGGCCGACCTGCGCCGCTTTTTCTCCGGCAAGGCCGGGCCTGATGAGTACCGGACGCTGGCCGAATTGCCGCCGATTCCGGCCAGCTTCGATGAACCCACCGAAGACGGCGAGGCGGTGGCAGCGGCCTTGCCGGGGCAGGAGGACTCGCCATGAATGACATTTCGATCATTGATCGCTTCCTCGATGTGTTCTCGCGCTACATCGACTCGGGCTTCGGCCTGCTGCACGGGGAGGTGGCGTTCCTCACAGCCACGCTGATCGTCATCGACATGACGCTCGCCGGGCTGTTCTGGGCCATGAGCCATGCCAGCGGCCAGGGCGAGGACGTGATCGCCAAGCTGATCCGCAAGGTGCTGTACGTCGGTGCCTTCGCCTACATCATCGGCAACTTCAACACCTTGGCGAGCATCGTGTTCCGCTCGTTCGCCGGGCTGGGCCTGACGGCCAGCGGCTCGACCCTGAGCATGGGTAACTTCTTGCAGCCGGGACGGCTCGCCAAAGTGGGCATCGACGCCGGGGCGCCCATTCTTGAGCAGATCAAGGAGATAGCGGGCTTCCCCGAGGTGTTCATTCACATCATGCCCATCGTCGTGCTGTTCTTCGCATGGATGGTGGTCATCGTCAGCTTCTTCGTGCTGGCGGTGCAGCTTTTCGTGACGCTGATCGAGTTCAAGCTGACCACGCTGGCGGGCTTCGTGCTGGTGCCGTTCGCCCTCTGGAACAAGACGGCATTCCTGGCCGAGAAGGTCTTGGGCAACGTGGTGTCGTCGGGCATCAAGGTGCTGGTACTGGCCGTCATCGTCGGTATCGGCTCGGGGCTGTTCTCCGAGTTCAACATCCCGGCAGGTTCGGAGCCTTCGATCGACCGGGCGCTGGTCATCATGCTGGTCTCGCTGTCCATGCTGGCCCTGGGCATCTTCGGGCCGGGCATTGCGACCGGGCTGGTGTCCGGCGGCCCGCAGCTTGGCGCGGGCGCGATGGCCGGTGCTGCCATCGGCGCAGCCGGAACCGCCGTTGCGGTCGGCGCTGCTGCTACGGGTGTCGGCGGCGCCGTGGCGGCCGGAGCGCGTATGGCGCCCGCAGCCGCCAAAGCAGGGGTCAGTGGCGCCCGTTCGATGGCATCGACCGCCAGCAGCGCCAAGTCGGCCTATCAGGCGGGCTCCGCTTCGGCCGGTGGCGGCCTCCAGGGCGCCGCCGCCGGTGTGGGCAATGTCGCCAAGACTGGCGCGCAGGCAGCCGGGCAGAAGGTGGCCCAAGGCGCACGCTCGATGAAGGAGCGCGTCGCCGCCGCCTTCCGGCCTGATGACGCCGGATCGGCGTCGGGGGACAGTGCCGCACGGGCTGCGAGCGAATCTCCCGTCACAGCCCCATCCACCGCACAACCCGCTTGGGCCAAGCGCCTGCACCGCAGGCAGCAGCTCACCCATGCCGCCACGACCGCCGCCCACACGCTGCGCGGCGGCGACGGCGGCAGCTCCAGCCAGGGGCCAAGCCTGCGTGATTCCGATTCCTGATCTTCAAGGAGAACCCTCATGCGATTCAAAAGACCGCAGGTGCGCTACGCCGATACGCCGCAGCCTGCCACCCCCTACCAATCCGCCGCGCAGGTCTGGGACGACCGTATCGGCTCGGCCCGCGTGCAGGCCAAGAACTGGCGCTTCATGGCCTTTGGCTGCCTCACGTTGGCCGTGCTGATGGCGGGCGGGCTGGTCTGGCGCTCGGCGCAGTCCATCGTCACGCCCTACGTTATCGAGGTGGACAACGCGGGCCAGGTGCGCGCGGTCGGTGAAGCCGCTACGCCGTATCGGCCCAGCGATGCCCAGGTGGCCTATCACCTGGGCCGCTTCATCGGCCTGGTGCGCTCGCTGTCCATCGACCCCATCGTGGTGCGGCAGAACTGGCTGGATGCCTACGACTACACCACTGACAAGGGCGCCGTGGTGCTCAACGAGTACGCCCGCGTGAACGATCCGTTCGCGCGCATCGGCAAGGAGTCGGTGACGGTGCAGATCACCAGCGTGACCCGCGCCAGCGACACGTCTTTCAACGTGCGCTGGACGGAGACGCGCTTTGTCAATGGCGCGCTGGATCGCACCGAACGCTGGAACGCCGTGGTTTCCATCGTGCAGCAGACGCCGCGCACCGAGCAGCGCGTGCGCAAGAACCCTCTGGGTATCTACGTCAACGGGCTGTCGTGGAGCCGCGAACTGGAAGGAAACGAAGGAGCAAAGCCATGAATGATCTTTTCCGTAAATCCGCCTTGCCGATCATGTTGCTTGCCCTCGCGGGCTGCGCCACGCAGGGCAAGCCGCCGCCGTCCATTTCGCTCGATGAGCCGGCGCAGGCGCAGCCGCTGCCGGAGCCGCCTGCGCCTGTGGAAGTGGTGGCCGTGCCGCAGGTGCTGCCGATGCCGGCGCAGATGAAACCTGTGCCGGATGCCAAGCCCACGCCGGAACCCGCCGATGAAACCGTGCGTGTGTCCCGCGCCAACGCCGAGGCGCGCATTGCGCCCACGCGCGAGGGCTACGTCAACGCGATCCAGGTCTGGCCCTTCACCGATGGCGCGCTGTATCAGGTCTATGCGGCCGTGGGCCGCGTGACGGTGATCGCGCTCCAGCCCGGCGAGGAACTGGTGACGGTGGCCGCTGGCGATACCGTGCGCTGGATCGTCGGGGACACATCGAGCGGCAGCGCTGACGCGCTGCGCGTCAATGTGATGGTCAAACCGATCCGCTCGGGCCTGAAGACCAATCTCGTCATCACGACCAGCCGGCGCACCTATCTGCTGGAGCTGACCTCTACCGAAAAGACGTGGATGGCGTCGGTGTCCTGGGAGTACCCGAAGGACAAGATGCTGGCCTTGCAGCGCCAGGCGCAGGCGGCCAGCGCCGCCGCGCCGGTCGATGCCGGGCTGTCGTTGGAGAAGATCCGGTTCCGCTATGCGGTCAGCGGCAGCAATCCGCCTTGGAAGCCGCTGCGCGCCTTCGATGACGGCGAGAAGGTCTATATCCAGTTTCCGCCGGGCATCGCCCAAGGCGAACTGCCGCCGCTGTTCGTCATCGGCGCCCAGGGCGATGGGCAACTCGTCAATTACCGCTTCCGGCCGCCGTACTACATCGTGGATCGCCTGTTCGGCGCCGCCGAACTACGCCTGGGCGGGGACAAGGGCGATGTGGTGCGGATCGAACGTACCGATGGCACGCGGAGGAACTGAGCATGAGCCAGGACGATTCCCCTGACTTTGCGCCGCAGGCGGGCAAGGTCGCGCCCGAGGCGGTGGCGCTGCGCGCCCAGCCGCGCCCGGTCACACGCCTGAACCGGCGCACGCTGGCCATGCTCACCGGTGGCCTGTCGGTCGCCGTGCTCGGGGCCACGATCTGGTCATTGCAGCCGCACCGGCGCGGCGCAGGCGAGCAGACCGAGCTTTACAACGTCGATCGCGTCTCGAAGTCCGAGGGGCTGGATGGCCTGCCTTCGGATTACTCCAAGCTGCCGCGAAAGGTGCCCGAGCTGGGGCCGCCGCTGCCGGGCGACCTTGGCCCGGCCATCGTGAAGGCGCAGCAGCCGGTGACGCCCACCTACGCGCCGCCGGGCCACGACCCGGAGGATGCACGGCGCAAGGAAGCTGAAGCGGCAGCAGCTTCCTCGGTGTTCTTCCGCTCGGGCACGCCTGGCAAGACCGCCGCGCCAGCGGCTGCGCAAGTCGCTGCGGCTGGCCAAGCATCGGCCTTGGCGGGCTTCGACCCGCTCGCCGCCGGGCCGGCCTCGACGGCGGCCCAGCCCGCCGACCCGACCGCTGTGCAGAATCGACAAGACCAGAAAGAGGCGTTCCTGAAAGGCGGCTCTACGGAAACCCGCAATTCCGGGAATCTGAAAATGCCGTCCTCGCCGTATCAGGTGATGGCCGGGACGGTGATCGCTGGCGCGCTGGTGACAGGCATCAAGTCCGATCTTCCGGGCGACGTGATCGCCACGGTGACGGAGCCGGTCTACGACACGGCCACGGGCAAGTTCCTGCTGATTCCGCAGGGCTCGCGCATCCTGGGCCGCTACAACAGCCAGGTCAGCTATGGACAGAGCCGGGTGCAGGTGGTTTGGAACCGCATCATCCTGCCGGACACGTCCTCGCTGACGCTGGACAACCTCGTCGGCACCGATCCGGCCGGCTATTCGGGCCTGGAAGACGGTGTGGACTACCACTGGAGCCGCATCGTCGCCGGTGCGGCGCTGACGACGCTGCTGGGCATCGGCGCCGAGTTGGCCGCGCCGGAGAACCGGCAGGACGGCAACCGCATCGTGATCGCCGGGCGCGACAGCGCACAGGACAGCATCAACCAGGTCGGGCAGGAGATGACCCGGCGCAACATGAACATCCAGCCGACGCTGACCGAGCGGCCCGGCCTGCCGGTGCGGATCATCGCCAACCGCGATCTGGTGCTGCGTCCGTACCAGCCAATGTTCTTCCAGCGGGGAGCGATGCAATGAGCACGACCAAGAAACTGCGGCTCGGGCCACTGCCCAAGACCGAGAGCGTCAAGCTGACCTTCGCTTGCCCGGCCAGCCTGAGGGCCACCCTCGACCGCTATGCCGCGCTGCACGCGCAGGCATATGGCGAGACCGTCGATGCAACGACGCTTATCCCGCACATGCTGGAGGCGTTCATGGCGGGGGATCGGGGATTCAGGAAGGGCACGGCGACACGGAGCGCGCCAACGAAGCCGACATGATGGCGTCGCGTACCAATGGCATCCGTCGAACGCGCAGCCCCAGGCTGCGCGTTCTTCATTCTCTGGATGCCGCACGCAAAGCCTCTTGGGCTATGATGGTGCGACAGGCCCGCCGTTCCTCGGCAATCCCGCACGCTCCAGCGCGATCCGGCTTTCCCTCCCGACGCTCCTATGTGGCTCCTAGCCCACAAGGCCGCACTTCCGCAAAGTGGCCTGAAAACGAGCTAACCTACTGTCCCATATACGGTTTCAAGCTCTGCGTGATTTGCACGAAGGACTTGACACCAGAACTTTTTTGTTTCGCAGAACCAGCCTCTGTGGAAAGTATTTTTGTTTTCTATGGATGTTGATTCCGGAAAATTTTCCTTGGAGCTTTCTTATGATGATTAGATGTATTTAACGGTGCCTGATGTAAATGAGAATTGGCCTACAACGCGTCGCTGGAGGGCAAGGCTCGTTTCCCATGTGGCCGGATAAGGGGGCGTGCAGTCGCTTGGCACGTCGAGCGGTAAGTGCGGACGCAGCCCGACACTCTTGGACGCGGCTATCCAGTTCTGCTTGAGCGCCAAGTGCCTGTTCGGGCCAGTCCTTGCGGCAGGCGCTGGGCATTGGGGACAGTCTGCTGCGGCTGGCCAAGCTGGACTGGCCGGTGTCGGATTTCAGCACGGTCTGCCGACGCCAGAAGATCTTTCAGGTCGAACTGAGCTACCAGTGACCGAGTCAGCGATGCAGTTGCTGGTGGACAGCACGGGCATCAAGTTCCTGGGCGAAGGCGAGTGGAAACGCAAGAAGCATTGCACTGAGTCCCGGCGTGAATGGCGCAAGGTCCATCTGGGCATCGACGCGCAGACGCTGGAGAGACGCGCTATCGAGGTGACCATGCGCCAATGCTTCCCGAGTTGCTGACCCAGATCGCCGCAGACGGGGCTATCGAAAGCGTCTGCGCCGATAGAACCTAAGACACACGAGGCTGCCTGGACGCCATTGCCCATCAGTAAGCGATGGCGGTGATTCCACCGCGCAAGAATGCCAGTCACTGAAAGATGTCGAGTCCGGGCTCGGCCCACCGCAGCGAGGCCATTCACGCGTGCAAGCGCTTGGGCCGTAGCATCTGGAAGAAGTGGGGCGGCCACCATGCCCAATCATTCGCGCGTTTCAAGAAAAAATTAACAAAGCAAGCAGGGCACCCGAAGGTGCCCTGCTTGCTATGTGTTGCATCCCGGACGATCATATGGCCGCTTGTGAAACAGATCCGGCCTCTCCAGGTACCACTGCTTCATGGCCTGCATCGGCGTCTTGCTGCCCAGTGCTGACTGCGGCAGCTGGTGGTTGTACAAGGCCACATAGCGCTGCAAGGTCTGCTCCATATCTTCACGGCTGTTGAACCGGTGGGTCTTCAGAACGTCCGCAATGCGGCCATTGAACCGCTCCACCATGCCATTGGTTCTGGGTGTCCTGGGCTTGGTCAGCCGGTGCTCTATGCCCAGTTCCCGGCACAGTTGGTCGAATTCATGGTTGCCGCTGGGTTCGCGTTCCTTGCTGGCAAACAGGCGGTCCGTGAACTCCTTGCCGTCGTCTGTCAGCAGCTTGTTGATCCTGATCGGACAGGCCTTGTGCAGTGCCTTCAGGAAGGCCTGTGCACTGGCCGCCGTCTTGTTGGCCTTGAACTGCACAAACACCCAGCGCGTGGCTCTGTCGATGGCCACGAACAGATAGCGCCGACTGCTCTCGCCTTGCATCTGGGGCAGGTACTTCACATCCACGTGCACATAGCCTGGCTCGTAGCTCTTGAAGGCCTTGTAGGCCACCGCGGGCTCCTGGGGTTTGAGGGCGTTGAGGTTGCCCGCTCCATGGCGGCGCAGACACCGATCCAGGCCCGAGCGTGAGACATGGGGGCAAATGAACTCGCGCGTGACCGCCAACAGGTTATCCAGGGGCAACAGCAAGGTACGCCGCAGGTGCACCACCACGGTCTCTTGCGCAGGCGTGAGCACGGTTTGCAGATGATGGGCTGTGTGCGAGCGGTCCCCAAAGACGGAGCGCTTCTTCCACTTGTAAACCGTCTGCTCGGTGATGCCAAAGCGCTGGGCCAGGACACTGGCTGTCTCGTTGCTGGCCGCGATCTCGGCGCGCACGGCAGGCGTGGTGCGGGCGTTCTTGTGCAGGGCAATCAACATGACTTCACTCCCCGGGTGGATTGCAAGGACTCTATCAACTCTTGCAGGACGGCTCTGGCCATGAAGAGCGGATAGCGTTTTGGATCGATGCAATCATCCGGGATGCGACAGTTATGCCTATCGACTGGCACTGGAAACCAAAGAAGCTGCCAGCTGTTTGGCCGATTTCGCGCTGACCCCTTTGCCCGTGATCGACAGAGCCGGCGCATGGGCGAGCATCCGCACGAACACCTGCCGGACTTCTTCCGAACGGATATCGCCTATCAGGTCAATCGTCTCGCTCAGCGGCGTCACCGTGCCGTGCGCGAAGAGCTCTTCCACGGCCCGCTCCATCGTGGCAAAGGGGCGCTCTGCGGCGCGCACGCGGGAGACGGTCAGCTGGTTCTTCGCCCGTTCCAGATGGACCGGGTCGATGGCTATGGACTGCGCGTGCAGCTGCTCGCCGGTGGCCTGGACCAGGGCTTCGACCTTGTCCGGCGTGGTCACGGCATGCACCACGAAGTTGAGCCAGGCGTCGCCGCTGTCAACGGTGGCGTCGGCCGTGTAGGCCAGGCCCAGCCGCTCGCGCACCACATCCACCCAGGGCGAGGACATGCCGCCGCCGAACAGGTTGGCAGCCAGCGCGGCGGCCAGGCGCCAGCGTTGCGGTGCGTCGCCTTCGGGGCCCGCAGGCGCGAGCGGGTAGGCGAGATGAAGAAACACCTGCGAGACCTGCGTGAAGCGCCGGGCCACGGCTTGGCCGGCATACGGTGCGGGCTCGGGCGGCTGCGATACGGCCCCGCCGGGCGATGAAGGCATTGCCGTAAAGAGCTCTTCGGCAAGGCGCATCCAGGCTTCCACGTCGAAGTGGCCGACTGCGGCGACGACGGTCTTGCCTGCCACGTAATGCTGCTGCACGTGGCGCATCAGATCGCCGCGGGTGAATCCCTCGATGTTCTCGACCGTGCCGATCACGGGCATGCCCATGGGGTCGTCGCCCCAGAGGGCGCGGTCGAGCAGGTCGCTGGAGCTGTCCTCCGGGTCCTCGTCGTACTCGATGGCCTCCTGGCGGATCACTTCCAGCTCGCGCTGCAGTTCGGCCTCAGGAAAGGTGCTGTGGAGCACGATGTCGGCCGTCATGCGCAGCAGCTGCGGCGCGTGGTGCCCCAGTCCGGTCATGAAGTAGCCGGTGCTGTCCTTGCCGGTATAGGCGTTGACGTCCGCGCCCAGCCGCTCCGCATCGAGGTTGATGGCCTGCACGGAGCGCGTGGCCGTGCCCTTGAAGGCCATGTGCTCCAGGACGTGGCTGATGCCGTTGGTGGCCGGCGTCTCGTCGCGGGAGCCGACGCGCAGGAAGACACCCACGCTGGCGCTCTGCACGTGCGGCATGGGCAGGGCCATCAGCCGGACGCCATTGGGGAGCGTGCGCAGGATCGGAGTGGTTGGGGGCGTTGCCATCACTGGTTGCCGCCTTGGGCCCTGTGGCCAGGAGTGCTGCCAATGGGCGTTGCATCGGGAGCCCGGCTTGCGGGCTGGCGCCGGCAGAGGCGTGGCGGGGTGGATGTCTCTTGTCGCATGCGGCATTGTCGCTGTGTGCTGCATTGCCTTGGGGCACTCGGGTCGTTGTTCCCGTGCTGCTCAAGCGGGGCGGAACGAAGAGGGCGGGCTGAGGTCTGAGCGGGGTCTTTTCATGGGTCCGCGAGCGAGCGTTGCCGTCGCCCTGGCCGCGACGTACGATTCCCGGCGCTCTGCCTGCCTGCCCGGCCTGCGGCCCGTGCGCCCCCATTACGCCACGCTTGCGCGCTGCCCTCCATGCCCCATCCCGAACCCCAACACACATCCTTGGCGACGTCCGCTGCTGCGACGCGCTTCCGAATCCTTGGCCCGGTTGCCCGCACGCTCCAGTTATGGCTGTGGTCCGCCGTGGCGGGGGCTCTGGCGGCGGCCGCCACCCTGGTGTTCCATGTCCTGATCCAGTGGGTGGAGCACCTCGCGACGGGCCATACGGGTGGCCTGGTGGAGGCCGCACGTTCCCTGCAGCCCTGGCACCGTGTATGGGTTTGCACGGCGGGCGGCGTGCTGGCGGGCGCGGTGCTCGACTGGGGCGGGCGCTGGGCGGCTGCCGGGCCGCGTGGCGACGAGCACCTGGACTACATCGATGCGGCGAGGGCCGGGCGGGTGGACCTCAACGACCGCACCACGCTCGTGCGTTCGGTGTCGGCGCTGCTCTCGGTCGGCTCCGGCGCGTCGATCGGGCGCGAGGGGCCGATGGTGCAGCTGGGGGCGTGGCTCGCCGCAGGGCTGGCGCGGGTGGTGCCGATCGCGCCGGAGCTGCGCAGCGCCATCATGGTGTGCGGCATCGTCGCCGGCATCGGTTCGGCCTACCACGCGCCGGTGGCGGGCGTGGTGTTCGCGCTCGAACTGGCGCTCGGCTTCTTCGCGCGGCATGCGGTGGCGCCGGTGCTCATCGCGGCGGGAACGGCGAGCGCGCTCATCCAGATGCTGGTGGACCCCAGGCCGCTCTACCACGTGCCGGCCGTGGCCGTGGAGCCGACCAGCCTGGGCATGGCGCTGGCGGCTGCCGTGCTGTTCGGCGCGGTCGGCTGGACGCTGCTGCAATTGCTGGAGATCAGCCGCAGGGGTTTCGACCGCGTACGTTCACGGACTGCGCGCCTGGGGCTGGGCGGGTTGCTTGTGGGCATGCTCTCGGTCGGGGTGCCCGAGGTCTGGGGCAATGGCTACAGCGTCGTGTCTTCGGTGCTGCTGGGCAGCCACCCGTGGCATTGGATCGTGGTGGTGATGTTGACCAAGATCCTGGCCACCGCGTTGAGCTCGGGCAGCGGCGCCATCGGCGGGGTGTTCACTCCCTCGCTCTTCGTGGGGGCCACCGCCGGCAGCGTGCTCGCCCAGCTGGCTGCACTGGTGCTGCCTGTGGCCTGGGTGGGGGATCCGCGTGCGCTCGCCATCATCGGCATGGCTGCCGTGCTCACGGCAGTGACCCACGCCCCTTTGATGGCCATCGTGATGGTGTTGGAGATGACGAACCAGTTCCAGCTCACGGTGCCGGTGATGCTGGCCTGCGCCGTGGCCTATGCGATCAGCACGCAGTTCGGCGCACGGCCGCTCTACGGCAATCCGATCGAGGCACACCGGTGACGGCGGTTACGGTGGGCGATGTCAAGGCATTCGTGCCGGCGACCCTGGCGTTTTCTGCTGCACGGCAGGGGGCTGCGGGCAGCGGCCCGCAGATCCGGCGGTTCCCGTTCAGATCCTGAGCCCGGGCAGCAGGTCGATGCCTGTCCTGCGCACCACTTCCTCATAGCTGATTGGCGGGCCTACCCTGGCATCAGGGGCGTTGTCCTGCCAATGGGCCCAGCGCCTTCCCGTAGCCGGGTCGTACACCAGCTTGAAGAGGTGGGAGGGCACGGCCACCTGGTTGGCTCCGATGGTCCGAGCGCCGGGTTCGAACACGGGGCCGGTGATGACATAGACATCGCCCTGCGCGCGCATCACGTACTTGCGCGTGTCGTCTTCGATCCGGGCCCAGGGGCCGCTGTTCTGCCGGGAGTTCTGCGGCACCATATTCGACAGGCTGAAGGACTGCGCCATGGACTCCGGCGTGCCCATGTCGCCCGCAGGCGCCATGTGGCCGCGTGCCCAGCCGGAGCCCTTGTAGTCGCTCAGTTCCGCACGCTCCGCGCGGGGCAGGCGCGCGTCTGCGAAGAACTTGTCGGTGCGCTCCAGATGATGGCCTGCGAGCAGGGTCTGGCGGTTCAGCCGCTCAGCGACATAAACGGGGGTGCGGGTGTTCCCGCTGTGGAGCACGGCAAAGCCATCGAAACACAGCGCGCGCAGGTGGGGCGCTGCCGGGGTGATCGGCGGGCGCCCGCCGGCGAAATACTGGGGGCAGTCCTGGAAGCGGCCGGCCGAAGCGCCGGCTGCTGCTGGAGGAGCGGGAGGTGATACCGGCGCGCGGTTCAGCGCTGAAGGGGCCAGGCCACAGCTCGTAGCCTGCAGGCCCATGATGCAGGTGGTGACCAGCGTGACGAACAGGCGCCTTGCACTGCTGCTGGGGCTGAGGGGTTGCGATGCCCGGGAACGGGAGGAGGGGCGAGGGTTTTTCTTGCGGGTCTTGGATTTCATGCGGCCGGCGAGTGTAGGGCGGGCGGACCCCCGTAATGGGTGATTTCGCGTGTCAATCAGCAAACCTTGCAACGGCCTCGCTGCGACGAGGGCCTGCCTGCCCGCGCGTGTTGAGTGCGCCCGGCTGCGGGTGCGAGCACGATCGGGGGCTCGGAACGTTCCCTACCGCTACCCCATGCTCACCCTGCATGCCGATGCCTGGCGCGTGGTTCAGCTCGCCGTGGGCCTGCCCACCGTGCGCGCTGATCGGCTCGCTCTTCCTGGGCAACGAAATGGGCATTCCGTTCGATCGGATGGGTGGCGAGCCGGCTCGTGCTGGCGATGCGGGGCTTGATCGCGGCCTGCACGCTCATGCGGGAGACGACCTGTCTGGCGCACCACAGGAGCAAGTCGCGCCGAGCGATTCAGGGCGTGGCGCTGCACTGCGTGCTGTTGTGGCAGGGAGCATGGATCCGCCGTGGCCGGTCGATGGGGGCGCATGATGGGGCCTCTGTCGCTACGGGAGCCTCCATGTCCAGGCTGATGACCTTTCTTTCGATCGTCGGCGTGATGGCCGCGCTGTATGTGGCCTATCGGTATGGCGTTTTCTGAGCCGTCAGGGAGTTGGCGGCCGTACTCCCGTGGAGTCGTGACGACCGCACGGGACGATGGGCTTGTCCTACGCCACGGACCGGCCGGTCCGCCCACGATGAAAACCCCTTTCATTGCAGGAGCCCGACGTGTCCCTCCCCACCGAAAACATCGCGCAAGACCGTTCTCTGATCAATCTCGATCAGGCGCACGAGGTGCTTGCCTGGAGCCAGTCTCTGGAGTGCAGCGAGGAGGCCCTGCGTGCCGCCGTGCAGGCCGTAGGCCATTCGCCGCAGGCCGTCCGCTCGTATCTGGCGCACCGGAGCGCGCAAGAGCAGGGCTCCCCCGCGCCCATGGCCGACGTGTCCGCCAGCGGATCTGCGCGCGAGCTGGGTTACGACTATGGCGGCGAGCGCCTGGAAGGCCAGCAACTGTCCTCCCGGCAAGGTGCTGAGCTGATCGGCGAAAAGCGCCGTATGGATGCTGATCGCTGAAGGCCGCCATTCGTAAGCATGCAGGTCGAAAGGCCGCAGGCCGGCTGTCATCCGACAGCCGGCCTGCGGCCTTTGCAATGCAGGGCGCACGCCTTGCGCGTGCGCCGGCCCCGGTCACACCACTGGCGGATCGGACTCCCGCGCGAAGTTTCGCGGCTGGCCCAGAGCGGTGATGAACCGCTGCACGGCGGCTTGATCGTTGCCCGCGGCCATGATGAAGGCGGGGTCGTCCTCCGGCAACGGAATGCCTGCCTCGGCCAGCAGGGCCTTGGATGCGCCCAGGGCCAGGATGGGCTTGCAGTGGCGGAACTGGTCGCGCACGAATTCGGCGGAATGCCCATCGCCTGCCAGAAGGTTCACGCCAGCCTCGCCGTCGGGCAGCACCAGTCCGTCGAACAGGAAGCCGGGTGAGTTTTCCAGCGAGGCATCAGCGTCGATCTCAGTGCCGTCCGCGAGCGTCACCGGGCCGATGTGCTGCGCCACGAAGCGGCCCACGGCGCCCTGGTCCAGCAGCGCGGCCTGGACCGCGTGCAAGGCGGCTGGCTCCACGCCGTCTGCCACCAGGATGGCCACCTTGCGGCCCTTGATGCCGCCGTCGCCCGGGCGTGCCAGCAGCGACAGGGCAGGGGATTCCTTCACCTCGGGCTTGGCGGGGCGCTCGATCGCTTTGGGCAGGGCCGCGGGCAGCTTGCGGATGCCGATGCCTTGCGCCACGTTCGCGGCCAGCTCTTCCGACACGTTGCGCAGCATGGCCACGGTGCGTTCGCGCACGGCGGGCACCGTCACCTTGCTCAGCTCGAAGCGGAAGGCCGCAGCGATGTGGGCCTTCTCATGCTCCGCCTGGCTCGCGTAGAAGAGCTGTGCCTGTGTGTAGTGGTCGGCGAACTTCTCGGGCTTGGCGCGGACCTTGACCTGTTCCTGCTTGGCCTCGGTTCGGGCCGCCACCGAGACGAAGCCCTGCACGGCGCCGGCCTGGAAGGGACAGCCACCGCCCAGCGAGTTGGGTTCGTAAGACACCCGGCCCCGCGGGATGGTCTGGCGGTGCATGCCGTCGCGCTGGTTGTTGTGCACCGGCGCGAGCGGGGCGTTGATGGGCAGTTCATGGAAGTTGGGGCCGCCCAGGCGCGAGATCTGCGTATCCACGTAGGAGTGGATGCGGCCTGCCAGCAGCGGATCGTTGGAGAAGTCGATGCCCGGCACGACGTGCGCGGTACAGAACGCGATCTGCTCGGTCTCGGCGAAGAAGTTGTCAGGATTGCGGTGCAAGGTCATGCGGCCGATGGGGCGCAGCGGCACCAGTTCTTCGGGGATCAGCTTGGTGGCGTCCAGGATGTCGAAGCTGAAGGCCTCGGCCTGCTCTTCGGTGAAGACCTGCACGGCCAGCTCATATTCGGGAAAGGCGCCCGATTCGATGCGCTCCCACAGGTCGCGGCGGTGGAAGTCCGGGTCCGCGCCGGAGATCTTCACGGCCTCATCCCACACCAGCGAATGGGTTCCGGCCAGCGGCGTCCAGTGGAATTTCACGAACACGGAGGTGCCTTCGGCATTCACGAAGCGGAAGGTGTGCACGCCGAAGCCCTGCATGGTGGCGTAGCTGCGCGGAATGCCGCGGTCCGACATCACCCACATCAGCATGTGCGCGGATTCGGGCATGAGCGAGACGAAGTCCCAGAACGTGTCATGCGCGCTGGCGGCCTGGGGCATCTGGTGGTGCGGCTCGGGCTTGACGGCGTGGATGAGGTCGGGGAACTTCATCGCGTCCTGGATGAAGAAGACCGGGATGTTGTTGCCCACCAGGTCCCAGTTACCCGCGTCGGTATAGAACTTCACGGCGAAGCCGCGCGCGTCGCGCGCCGTGTCCTTGGAGCCGCGTTCGCCCTGCACGGTGGAAAAGCGCACGAACACCGGCGTTTTCTTGCCGGCCTCCTGGAACGGCGCCGCCATGGTCAGGTCGGCCAGCGATTCATAGCACTCGAAGGTGCCATGCGCGCCGGAACCGCGCGCATGCACGATGCGTTCGGGAATGCGCTCGTGGTCGAAGTGGGTGAGCTTCTCGCGCAACACGAAGTCTTCGAGCAGCACCGGGCCGCGCACGCCGAGCTTGAGCGAGTTCTGGTTGTCCGATACCGGCACGCCCTGGTTGGTGGTGAGCTGCTGCCCCGAGGAATCCGCGCGGACGCGGTCCAGCACGCCGTCGTTGGCGTTCAGGCCGGGGGTGGCGCCAGCGCCGGTTTTGCCTGTGGCATGCGGCTCCGACAAGGTGCTGCCGGTGACGTCAGGATGATCGGGCGCCGAGGTGAGCCCCGCATTGGGCGCGAGGCCGTTATCCGTGCCGTGCTCCAGGGCCTTGAGCGCGTTGTGGGGCATGGAGGCCGCCAGCGCCTGGGTCCCCGCAGCTTTGCGCGCGTGGGCATCGTCGGTTCCGGGTCGGGGCGGAATCTCCGCCGGGCCGCTGTCCGTGTTGCGTGCGGCGGAGAGCGCTGCGACGTGCTGCGCGTCGTGCGTGGGCTTCTGGGCTTTGCGGGGCATGGTGGGCTTTCTGTGGCTGAGGCACCCAACTTAAAGGCGCCTCTCCACGCCCCGCTGTAGGACGCCTACACCAGGCCTTGCTGCCGCGGCTCCTCACATGCGAAGGCCGGCCAGGCCCCGCGCCTCAGGGGCATGTGCCGCCGGCTTCAGGCGGCGGCGTGCAGTGCCCGCAGGGCGGCCACCACGTCGGCCGTGGCCACGCCATCGACGGCCGCCAGTTGGGGCTGCAGCGCCTGCAGGGCCTCGGTGGCGTCCGCTGCGCTTTGCTGCAGCCGGGCAATGGCCTGGCCGGCGTCCTTGGGGGCGGCGAAGCCCTTGCTCTGCAGCAGCAGGCGGCCGTCCGCTGCCACCAGCTTGAAGTAGAAGTGGCCATCGGTTTCGCGGTACTGCTTGAACGCGGGCAGCGCGGCGCGGCTGGCCTTGGCGGCGGGCTGGGCCGGGGCGGGCTGCGCGCTCAGGCTGCGCAGGCCGACAGCCGCACGCAGGTCGCGCAGGAAGGGCGTGGCGACGGCGCGGGCCCGTTCTGCGCCGGCGAGCAGCGTTGCTTCTATCTCGGCGGGGTGGGCCATCAGGTGCTCGTAGCGTTCGCGCATGGGCGCGACGACGGCATCGACGCGCTCGAACAGCACCTGCTTGGCATCGCCCCAGGCGATGCCTTCAGCGAAACGCTGGCGCAGCGCGGCGGTTTCGGCTTCGGTCGCGAAGGCCTGGTAGATCTGGAAGAGGGCGGAGCCTTCGGTGTCCTTGGGCTCGCCCGGCGCGCGCGAGTCAGTCAACATGCCCTGGATGAGGCGGCGCAGCTGTTCGCGCGGCGCAAAGAGCGGGATGGTGTTGTCGTAGCTCTTGCTCATCTTGCGGCCGTCCAGCCCGGGCAGGATGGCCACATGCTCGTCGATCACCGCTTCGGGCGCGACGAAGTGCTCGCCGTAGAGGTGGTTGAAGCTGGCCGCGATGTCGCGGGCCATCTCGATGTGCTGAACCTGGTCGCGCCCCACCGGCACCTTGTGCGCCTTGAACATCAGGATGTCGGCGGCCATCAGCACCGGGTACATGAAGAGCCCGGCGGTCACGCCGTCATCGGCCTCGCGGCCGGCGGCCTGGTTCTTGTCCTGGGATGCCTTGTACGCGTGGGCGCGGTTGAGCAGGCCCTTGCCGGTCACGCAGGACAGCAGCCAGTTCAGCTCGGGAATTTCGGGAATGTCGGACTGGCGGTAGAAGACGACATGCGCGGGGTCCAGCCCGGCCGCGAGCCAGCTGGCCGCGATCTCCAGCGTGGAGCGCTGGATGCGCGCCGGGTCCTCGCACTTGATGAGCGCGTGGTAGTTGGCCAGGAAGTAGAAGCTCTGCACGCCGGGCCGGCGGCTGGCCTCGACCGAGGGGCGGATCGAACCCACGAAGTTGCCCAGGTGGGGCGTGCCCGTGGTGGTGATGCCGGTGAGAAAGCGCGTAGTGGCCGGGGTCTGGGAGGGGGTCATGAAAGGCTCAGGGGCTATGGGAGGGACGGCCAGGCGTGGGCGCTGCGGCGCCTGCCCGGTATGCCGGTCAGCGCAGCAGCGCGCTCAGGGGCGAGATCAGCAGGCCGATGGCGCTGTAGCCCAGCGACATCAACGGGCGCAGCCACACCGTGCCCACGACGCCGGCAACGACCAGCGCCAGCACGATGAAGAAGCCGTAGGGTTCGATGCGCGAGACCATCTGCGCTTGCCGCCAGGGCAGCAGGCCGACGAGGATGCGGCCGCCGTCGAGCGGCGGCAGCGGGAACAGGTTGAAGGCCCACATCACCAGGTTGACCAGGATGCCGGCGCGCGCCATCTCGAGGAAAAAGCGCTCGTCAATCTGCAGGCCCACCAGCGCCACCAGCACGATGGCCCACAGAAAGGCCTGCAGGAAGTTGCTGGCCGGCCCGGCCAGCGCCACCCAGATCATGTCGCGCTTGGGGTTGCGCAGGTGCTGGAAGTTGACCGGCACCGGTTTGGCATAGCCGAAAAGAAAGGCGCCCGAGGTGGCGAAGTACAGCAGCAGCGGCATCAGGATGGTGCCGACCGGGTCGATGTGCTTGAAGGGGTTGAGCGTGATGCGGCCCAGCATCGACGCGGTGTTGTCCCCGAAGTGCCGCGCGGCGTAGCCGTGGGCCGCTTCGTGCACGGTGATGGCGAACAGCACCGGCAGGGCGTAGATGAGAACGGTTTGGAGTAGGTTCGAGAAGTCCACGGGCGCAATTGTCTCAGAGAGCACGCATGGCCCGCGCTGGGGCCCGTGGCTATGGATCGTTAACGTGCTGTCACAGCCCCAGCGCCGAAAGGCTGCCACGGCCTTCGCGAATCACCTCGGCCTCGCCGCCCGTGCCCATCGGGGTCAGGTCCAGCACGGTGGTGGGTTGCAGCGGGCAGGCGCCGGCATCGACGATGGCATCCAGAAGCTTCTCGTAGCGGGCGCGGATGTCCTGTGGATCGTTGAGCGGCTCGCTTTCGCCGGAGGGGATCAGTGTGGTCGCCAGCAGTGGCGCGCCATGCAGTTCCAGCAGCAGCTGCAGGCCCTTGCGGTCGGGCACGCGCAGGCCGATGGTCTTGCGCGAGGGGTGGCTCACGCGGCGCGGCACTTCCTTGGTTGCTTCGAGGATGAAGGTGTAGGGCCCCGGCGTTCCCAGCTTGAGCAGCCGGTACTGCCGGTTGTCCACCCGCGCGTAGCTGGCCAGCTCCGAAAGGTCGCGGCACAGCAGCGTGAGGTGGTGCTTTTCGTCCACGCCCCGGATGCGGCGCAAGCGCTCGACGGCGTCCTTGTCGTCCAGCTGGCAGACGAGGGCGTAGCTGGAGTCGGTGGGAACGGCCAGGATGCCGCCCTTTTGCAGCAGCGCGGCGCCCTGCTTGAGCAGGCGGGGCTGGGGGTTGTCGGGATGGACTTCGAAATACTGCGCCATGGCGGTGCCCTCGCGCGCTCAGTGCGCCGGGCGGATGCGATCCGCCAGCAGTTCCCACACGGGCGTGAGCTGGCCCGGCAGATCGGGCAGCATGCCCAGGTCGGTATGGGATTCGTCGGGACTGTGGAAGTCGCTGCCGCGCGAGGCGGCCAGGCCGAATTCCTGCGCCATCGCGGCATAGGTCACGTATTCGGCCGGCGAATGGCTGCCCGTCACCACCTCCACGCCACGCCCGCCGTGTTCCTTGAACTCGGAAAAGAGCGCGTATTCCTCGTTGGGCGTGAACTTGTAGCGCGCGGGGTGGGCGATGACAGCCACCCCGCCGGCCTCGGTCACCCAGCGCACGGCATCGCCCAGCGCGGCCCAGCGGTGCGGCACGTAACCGGGCTTGCCTTCGGTGAGGTACTTGCGGAAGACCTCGGGCGTGTCGTGGCAGACGCCGGTTTCCACCAGGAAACGGGCGAAGTGCGTGCGCGAGATCAGTTCGGGATTGCCGACGTATTTCAGTGCGCCTTCGTAGGCGCCCTGGATGCCCACCTGCGCCAGCTGGCGCGACATTTCCTGCGCGCGCTCGCCGCGCCCGCCTCGGGTGGCGGCCAGTCCTTCGGCCAGCCGTGCATCGTCGGGGTCGAAGCCCAGGCCTACGATGTGGACCGTGGCGGTGGCGAAAGTGACGGAGATCTCGGTACCCGTGAGATACGCCATGCCCTCGGCACGGGCGGCCGCAGCGGCGCGGTGCTGGCCGCCGATCTCGTCATGGTCGGTCAGTGCCCAGAGCTGCACGCCGTTGCCGCGCGCGCGGGCGGCCAGCGCTTCGGGGGTGAGCGTGCCGTCGGACACCACGGAGTGGCAATGCAGGTCGGCGTTGAGGAGGATGGTCACCGAACCATTCTAGGCCGATCGTTACGGCCGCCGGGCAGGCGCCGCGTGGAAAGCCTCATGGCGCCATGGCGATGCCTGCTCGTCGGGCGGTGCCTGCCGTCAGAACCGCTGCAGCGAAAACGGCGCGAGATCGATGTCCGTCGCTTCGCCCGTCAGCAGCTGCGCCACGACGCGGCCGGTGCGGGCCGAGCCCACCAGGCCGACGTGGCCGTGACCGCAGGCGTAGACCACCTGGGGGCAGCGCGGCGAAGGGCCGATGGCCGGCAGGCCGTCATAGGTGCTGGGGCGGTGGCCCAGCCACTGGTCGGTGGCGGCATCGGGCCGGTCGGCGCAGAGCGAGGGGAAGGCGGCGAGCAGATGCGAGCGCACCACGTCTGCACGCTGCCAGCGGGGTGCGGCGCGGGTGCCGGCGATCTCGACCTGGCCCGCGCAGCGCACGCCGTGCTGCATCTGGTGGACGATGACCTTGCGGTCTTCCAGCATCACGGGCACCTGTGGGCCGCGCAGGCCTTCGCCCAGCACCATGGCGTGGTAGCCGCGCTCGCTTTCCAGCGGCAGGCGGTCGCCGAGCGCGTCGGCCAGGCCCTTGGAACCGATGCCGGCCGCGACCACGGCCTGGCGGCAGGCGATGGCGCCCCGCGTGGTGCGCACGGCGGCCAGGCGCCCGTTCTGCAGGTCGAAGCCGCGTGCCTGCGCGGTGACGCGTTGCAGGCCGTGCGCGTCCAGATGCGCGGCGATGCGCTGGACGTAGGCAGCCGGATGCCGGCAGCGACCGGCTTCGGGCACGAAGAGGCCGAAGCGGTAGTCGCGGCTCAGGTAGGGCTCCAGCGCGTGCAGGGCGGGGGCATCGAGCTCCTGCACCTCGATGCCCAGCGAACGGCGCACGTCCCAGCCGAAGCGGGAGCGCTCGTAGAACGCCCGGTCGGGGAAGGCGTGCAGCAGGCCGCTGCGCGCGTCGATCAGGTCCTGTGCGCCGACCTCCTGCGCCACGGCGGCGTGCAGCGCGGGCGCGTCCTTCAGCAGGGTGCGCAGCGCGGCAGCCGTGCGCCGCACCTTCTCGGGCGTGCTGGCGGCGCGCAGGTAGTTCAGCAGCCAGGGCGTGGCGCGCAGCGCCTGGGGCATGCGCACCGTGAGGGGGCCGAGCGGGTCGAGCAGCCAGCGCGGAATCTGCTTCCAGACGCCTGGGTAGGCCGGCGGCATGACCGAATGGCTGGAGAGCCAGCCCGCATTGCCGAAGCTGGCGGCCTGCCGGCCGCCGGGCGGCCCGTCGTCGATGAGGGCGATGCGCTGGCCGCGCGCCAGCAGCTGCAGCGCGATCTGGTGGGCGACGATGCCGCCGCCGATGATGGCGACGTCGTAAACGAAAGAGGAATCGGCAGGCATGGAGAGGGGCGGATGGCCGGTCAGAGCTGGGCGCCTTCGACGAGGAACTGCACGCGCCGCTCGTTCTTCCATTCGTTCACGTCGAGCCGGAAGGCCAGCAGCACGCGTGCGGGCAGCGGGTCGGTGTGGCCGAACCAGATGGCGTCGATAGGGTTGCCCTGGTGGATGAGCTTGAGCGAGAGGTGGTTCTTGCCTTCGCCCACCAGCCGCTGGCTGACGACTTCGACCTCTTCGCTGAAGGTGGGCGGTGCGAAGCCCTGGCCCCAGACCTCGCGGTGCAGCGTGTCCACGATGTCGGCGCGGCAGTATTCGGGGGCGAGCGGGCCGTCGGTGTCGATGCGGCGGGTGAGGGTGGCCGCGTCCAGCCATTCCTGCGCGACCTGGGCGAAGGCGCGCTCGAAGGTCTCGAACTGCTCGCGCGCCACGGTGCAGCCGGCCGCCATGGCGTGGCCGCCGAACTTCAGCAGCACGCCGGGGTGGCGCTTGGCGACCAGATCGAGCGCGTCGCGCAGGTGAAAACCCGGGATGGAGCGGCCCGAGCCCTTGATCTCGTGTTCCTTGCCCGGCGCGGCGCTGGCCGCGAAGACGAAGGTCGGGCGGTGCAGCTTGTCCTTGAGGCGGCTGGCGACGATGCCGACCACGCCTTCGTGGAAGTCGGGGTCGAAGACGCTGATGGCGGGCGGCGGCGTGTCGGTGTCGCCGAACAGGTTTTCGGCCAGCAGCAGGGCCTGCTCGCGCATGCCGCCCTCGATCTCGCGGCGCTCGCGGTTGATGGCGTCGAGCGTGCGCGCTAGCTCGGCGGCGCGGCCGGGGTCGTCGGTCAGCAGGCATTCGATGCCCAGCGTCATGTCGGCCAGCCGGCCGGCGGCGTTGATGCGCGGGCCGAGGGCGAAGCCGAAGTCGAAGGTGGTGGCCGCGTCGGCCTTGCGTCCGGCGGCGGTGAAGAGCGCGGCGATGCCCGGCTGCATCTGGCCGGCGCGGATGCGCTTCAGGCCCTGCGCCACCAGGCGGCGGTTGTTGCTGTCCAGCCGCACCACGTCGGCCACGGTGCCGAGGGCCACCAGCGGCAGCAGCGGCTCCAGCCGGGGCTGGCTGGCGGCGTCGAACACGCCGCGCCGGCGCAGTTCGGTGCGCAGCGCCATCAGCACGTAGAACATCACGCCCACGCCGGCGATGGATTTGCTCTCGAACGCGCAGCCGGGCTGGTTGGGGTTGACCATGGCGTCGGCCACGGGCAGGGCGGGGCCGGGCAGGTGGTGGTCGGTGACGAGCACCGACAGGCCCAGGGCGCGGGCTTCGGCCACGCCGTCCACGCTGGCGATGCCGTTGTCCACGGTGACCAGCAGGTCGGCGCCGCGTTCATGCACGCGCCGGGCGATGGTGGGGGTGAGGCCGTAGCCGTCGGCCACGCGGTCAGGCACCAGGTAATCGACCTGCCGCCCGCCGAGCAGCCGCAGGCCGCGCACGGCCACGGCGCAGGCGGTGGCGCCGTCGCAGTCGTAGTCCGCCACCACGACGATGCGGCGGTCGGCGGCAATGGCGTCGGCCAGCAGCACGGCGGCCTCGCGGGCGCCCAGCAGGGTCTCAGGCGGCAGCAGGCGCTTCAAGGCATCGTCCAGCTCGTCGTGCAGGCGGATGCCGCGCGCGGCGTAGAGCCGGGCCAGCAGCGGGTGGACGCCGGCCTGCTCCAGCGCCCAGGCGGCGCGGGGGGGAATGTCTCTTGCTACTATTTTCATAGCTGGTTGCGCACGTCGGCAAAGCGCTGCGGGCGGAAAACGCTTTGAATCTTCTTCCACAGGCCGCGCGGCGCCGTGTGCCAGGCCAGGGCCGTGCGTTCGCCGCAGAGCGTCAGGCGGGCGATGCCGCCGGCGGCCACATGCTCGGCCAGGCGGGCGACGGGGCCGGCGTCGATCTCGGCCCAGGCGGCGGCCCAGGCGCGCCAGTCTTCCCGCAGGGCGGCGTCGCGCAGGGCCATCGGCATCTCGGGGTGGGGTACGTTCGAAGGCGGCGCATGCAGACGGCCGGCGCCATGCACCCAGAAGGCGTTGACGGGCGGCAGGCCCTGTGCGGCGCGCTCGTCGTTGAAGGGGTGGGTGTAGAGCAGCATCTGCATCTCGCTGTGCAGGCGGTGCAGGGTGCGGGCTCGGGCCGGGTCGGGTAGCCAGGCGCGCACGTCGCGCTGCACCACGCGGTCGAGCGATGCGGTGGCCAGGCCATCGAACACCGTGCCGCGCGCCAGCCACCGGGTGGGCTGGTCGTAGGCCAGGCTGATGCCGTCTTCGGCGAACCAGGGCGCGAGGATGTCCAGCAGCTGGCGGGAGTCGGCCTCGGAGAGATGCAGCGCGGCCGGGTCGGTCAGGTTCACGCGGTCGGTCGTCACCTGCCACTGGCACGGGGTGACGAAGGCGCAGGGCGTGTCGCCCCCGTCGGCGCCGGCCTGCCGCAGATGCCATGCGGCCCAGGGCGTGGTGCCCTCGGCGCTGGCGGGCAGGCCCAGGTGGCGGGCCAGGGCGCGCTCGTGCGGCGGGGTGAAGTCGGTCTCTTCGCCAGGGTCGCTGGCGGGGTGGGGGGACAGCCGCTGCAGCAGCCGGTCCAGGTGGGGCAGGGCCAGGCCCTGCAAGGCGTCGCGGCACCCGTCGGCGGTGCTGGCAGCGAAGGGAATCAGCAAATGGTTGGCGTCCGACATCCTCTTATTCTCGGGGATGCCACAATCGGCGCCGCCCGGCAGCCGCCAACAACCCTCTCCCGAGCTCTTTCCGAGCGGCGCCTGGGCCACTTCACATTTCATGCAAATCCCCTACGAACTGGCCCTGGGCTGGCGCTACACCCGGGCAGGCCGCGCCACGCGGCGCAATGGCTTCATCTCCTTCATCTCCGGCGTGTCCATGCTGGGCATCGCGCTCGGCGTGGCGGCGCTCATCATCGTGCTGAGCGTCATGAACGGTTTCCAGAAGGAAGTGCGCGACCGCATGCTGAGCGTGGTCTCGCACATCGAGATCTTCGCGCCGAACGGCGGGGCGCTGCCCGACATCCAGCGCACCATGACCGAGGCGCGCGCCAATCCCGAGGTGGTGGGCGCCGCGCCCTTCGTCTCGGCCCAGGCGCTGCTGGCGCGGGGCGAGGACATGCGCGGTGCGCTGGTGCGCGGCATCGACCCGGCCCACGAGGGCGAGGTGACCGACCTGGCCGCCGCCAACCAGCAGGAGCTGGCCGCGCTGGTGCCCGGCGAATTCCGCGTGGTGCTGGGCAGCGAGCTGGCCCGGGCGCTGGGCGTGCGCGCGGGCGACGTGATCACGCTGATCGCCCCCGGCGGGCAGGTGACGCCGGCCGGCGTGCTGCCGCGCCTCAAGCAGATGACGGTGGCGGGCACCTTCAATTCCGGCCACTACGAATACGACTCCACCCTGGTGCTGATGCACTACGCCGACGCCGAGCGGATCTTCCGCCTCGAAGGCCCCACCGGCATCCGCCTGAAGCTGCGCGACCTGCAGCAGGCGCCCGAGGTGGCCCAGCAGCTGGCGCACTCGCTTTCGGGCGATCTGCTGATCCGCGACTGGACGCAGCAGAACCGCACCTGGTTCGCCGCCGTGCAGCTGGAAAAACGCATGATGTTCATCATCCTCACGCTGATCGTGGCGGTGGCCGCGTTCAACCTCGTCTCCACCCTGGTGATGACGGTGACCGACAAGCGCGCCGACATCGCCATCCTGCGCACGCTGGGTGCCAGCCCGCGCAGCATCATGGGCATCTTCGTGGTGCAGGGGGCCATGGTGGGCGTGATCGGCACGCTGGGCGGACTGGCCCTGGGCCTGCTGATCGCCTTCAACATCGACGTGATCGTGCCGGCCATCGAGCACGCGCTGCACGCCAACTTCCTGCCCAAGGACATCTACCTCATCAGCAAGATGCCCAGCGACCCGCAGCGCAGCGACATCGTGCCCATCGCCGTCATCTCCCTGATCCTGGCCTTCGTCGCCACCTTGTACCCCAGCTGGCGTGCCAGCCGCGTCAACCCGGCGGAGGCCCTGCGCTATGAGTAGTCGGGAACATCCCCCTGAGCCGCTTCGCGGCTTCCCCCCGCTCTCGGCGTGCTGCGCACGTCGGGCGGGTGGACGCAGCCCTCGCTGCGGGGCGGCCCTTGCTTGGCTGCCACTGGACTGGGACATGCCGGTTTCATGGGCTGTGGGTAGCGCTTTGCGCGCTGGAGAATCGAGATGAACGCGGGGAACAACGAAGTGGTGCTACATGCGCGGGGCCTGACCAAGCGCTTCACCGAAGGGCGCCTGGACGTGACCGTGCTCAAGGGCGTGGACCTGGACGTGCGCGCCGGAGAGACGCTGGCCATCGTCGGCGCCTCGGGTTCGGGCAAGAGCACGCTGCTGCACCTGCTGGGCGGGCTCGATGCGCCCAGTGCCGGCACGGTTCAGCTGCAGGGCCAGGCGCTGCACACGCTCTCGCCCGCGCGCCAGGGCGAGCTGCGCAACCAGCACCTGGGCTTCATCTACCAGTTCCATCATCTGCTGCCCGAATTCAGCGCGCAGGACAACGTCGCCATGCCGCTGCGCATCCGCCGCCTGCCTTATGCCGATTGCCTGGAGCAGGCCCGGCAGATGCTGGCCGCCGTGGGCCTGGGCGAACGCGCCCTGCACCGGCCGGCGGAGCTGTCGGGCGGCGAGCGCCAGCGCGTGGCCATCGCCCGCGCCCTGGTCACCCGACCGGCCTGCGTGCTGGCCGACGAGCCCACCGGCAACCTCGACCGCTCCACGGCCGACGGCGTGTTCCAGCTCATGCTGCGCCTGGCGCGCGAGCAGGGCACGGCCTTCGTGATGGTCACGCACGACGAGCAACTGGCCGTGCGCTGCGACCGCATGCTGCGCATGAATTCCGGCGTTCTGGCCTGAATCAGCCGCCAGCCCGCTTTCATCAAGGGCGGGCAGCTATTGAATCGATAGCGGACGGCGCACGCTGCCGCTACAGCAGCAGGAAGGCCGCCGCGGCGATGGCCGTGGGCAGCGCTGCGCCCAGCAGCAGCCCGCCCGCGCTCACCGTCTCGTCGCTGAATCCGCGTTTGAGCAGCGCCAGCCCGGCCGGGTTGGGCGCATTCGCGATCACCGTGAGGCCGCCGCCCGCCACCGCGCCGGCCACCAGCATGTAGCGCGATTCCTCCGACAGGCCCTGGATCAGCGATCCCAGATAGGTCAGCGCCGCGTTGTCCGTCACGGCCGTGAGGCCCAGCGCGCCGGCGAAGAGCGCCAGTGGCTCCAGCCCCGCCACGATGGGCTGCAGCCACCACCGCTGCATGCCGCCCAGCACCACCAGCCCGGCCAGGAAGAAGGCCACCAGCAGTGCCTCCTTCAGGATGAGCGGGCTCTGGTGGCGGGCATAGGCTTGCGTGTAGCCCATGAACATCAGGAAGAGGCCCAGGAAGATCACCGGATGGTGGGCGAACATCACCACGCCGGCCAGCAGCGCCAGATGGACGGCCACCACTGTCCGGGGCACCTGGGGCAGGGAATCGCCTTCGTCCTGCGCGCCGTGCAGGTGGGCGCGCAGCGCCAGCGTGGCGATGGTGGCGTTGCAGCACACGGCCAGCGCGGCCTTCCAGCCAAAGTGCTGAAACATGAAGGCGCTGTCCCACTGCCAGGTCGTGGCCACCATCAGCACCGGGGGCGCGGCATAGGCGGTGAGCGTGCCACCGATGGAGATGTTGACGAACAGCACGCCCAGCGCCAGGTACTTGGGCATGGCCGGCACTTCGGGCCGGAAGGCGAGCGGCGCCAGCATGAGCGCAGCAATGGTCATGGCTGCCGGCTCGGTCACGGCCGAGCCCAGCAGCGGCACGGCCGCCAGCCCCAGCCAGACCCTGGCCACCGGCGTGGAGATCGGCAACCGCTGCGACAGCCCTTGCGTGAGCGCCGACACCGCCCACAGCACGGGGCGCGAGGCGGCGATCACCATCACCACGAAGACGAAGAGCGGCTCGGTGTAGTTGCGCGATTCGGCATAGGCCAGGGCTGCGGGGCCACCGGCCAGCAGGGCCATGCAGCACACGAGCACGATGGCCCAGAGGCCGAACACGACCTCGACTTCGCCCAGCAGGTGAAAGAGGCCGGAATGGCGCGGAAAACGGTAAGAAAGCCGCTCGAACTGCTTGGCCGCGAAGGTGTGGGCCAGGGCGAGGGCGAAGAGGGCAGCGGCGAGCCACTGCAGGGACGATTCGGTCATGGGGCGGACAGGAGGACACCGCGAGGCGGCCCGACCTTCGCTGTACCTGGCGCGCCCGCATGGCGCGCCACCCAGGCAGCATTCTAGAGGCTGCGCCCCTGGCCGCGAGGCACGGGCCGGCCCCGTCCGCTCAGCCGCGCCGCGCGGTGGCCATCACCGCCAGTTCGGTGCGGTTGCGGGCGTGCAGCTTCTCCATGATGCGGCTCACGTAGTTCTTCACCGTGCCCTCTGCCAGGAACACACTGGCGGCGATCTTCTTGTTGCTCAGGCCGTCAGCGATGAGCTCCAGGATGCGCGCTTCCTTGTCGGTCAGCGGTTCCGGCAGCGGCTGGCCGGGCGCCTGCTGCGCGAGTGCGGCGCCGGGGGCGAGTTCCGGCACTGGCACGGCCGGCGGGCTGCCCACCCCCAGGCGGCGGAATTCTTCCAGCACTTTGCAGGCGATCTGGGGTGAGAGCCGCGACTCGCCGCGCTGCACCGCACGAATCGTCTCCAGTACCTCATCCTCCGCCGCGTCCTTGAGCAGATAGGCCCGCGCGCCGGCGCGGATGGCCTCGAAGACCAGGTCGTCATGGTCGAAGGTGGTCAGCACCACCACGCGCGCGGCCGGCAGCCGGGCCGTGATCTCGCGCGTGGCAACGACGCCGCTCACGCGCGGCATCTGCAGGTCCATCACGACCATGTCGGGCTGCAGCGCCAGGGCCTGGTCGATGGCGTCCTGTCCGTCCGCGGCCTGGCCCACGACCTCGATGTCGGCCTCCACGCCCAGCGTCATGGCCAGTGCGCGGCGGATCAGCGGCTGGTCGTCCACGATCAGCAGGCGCAGCGGGCGGGTCGGGCAGATCTCGGGTTCGCTCATGGACGTGGTTCCGGCGGTGTCGGTGCGGCAGGCGCAGCGGACCGCAGGCGCATGCCCAGGCGCTCGTGCAGTTCCCCGACCAGCGACGATGGCATGCGCGCGGTGAAGAAACGCAGCACCGCAGCCACCGCCAGGGCGGCTTGTTCGGGGGGCAGGCCGGCAGCGGCGCCGACGGTGCGGATCAGTTCATCGAGCATGGCAAGATCGTCCTCGGCTCGAAATATAGGCCACGTGCGCAGGCGCGCACAGTGACGAACGGCACCATGCAGTCATCTTCTTCCCCCACTCGCGCCCCCCCGGCCTTCGCCGTCTGGTTGGGCTGGCTGGATCCGCGGCGCTACCTGGCTGCGGCCATCGGCTGGTCCATGCTGGCGGTGGTCGCGCTGGCCTCGGTGGTGGCGGGCCAGCTGGCCTCGTCCGATGCCGAGCAGGCCGCACGCGTCGCCACCCAGCGCCTGATGGCGCAGTTCGCGCGCCAGGTGCAGCGTGGGCTGGACATGGACCTGCGGCTGCAGATGGCCGTCATGCAGGCCACGGCCGCGCAGTTGGCCGTCTCCAGCCCGGCAGAAGGTGCCGCCGAGGCGCCGCAGGCGCAGCCGAATCTGCAGCTGCACCTGGCCGCCCTGCGCGCCCAGTTCCCGGAATTTGCCTGGCTCGCGGTGGTCGATGCCGATGGCGATGTCTTGGCGGAGGAGGGCGCGCCGCCGGGCGCGGTGCCCCTGCGCCGCAGCCAGTGGGGGGCCGCGCGCGATGCCGCACCGTTCGTGGGCCAAGCCGCCGGGGGCAAGGGCGCGCGCGGCCGCACCTTCGATGCCGCGGTGCCCATCGCCCAGGGCCGAGTGCTCGCCGCCCAGTTGGAGTGGGGCTGGCTGGAGCGTCAGGGCCGCGAACTGGCCGCGGGCCTGGATGCCCAGAGCCCCCCCGAGCTGCTGCTGATCGGCCGCGATGGCGACGTGCTGCTGGGCCCGAACGCCTGGGTCGGGCGCGATGCGGAGGGTGCCGACCTCACGGAAGGCGGCCGCTTCGTGGTGGGGCGGCAGGGCCCCAATGCAGCGGTGCCGGGCGGCCCGGGCTGGACGGTCGTCGTGCGCCAGCCGGCCGGCATCGCGCTGCGCAGCGACGAGCAATTGCGCAGCACGGTGCTGCTCACGGTGCTGCTGGCCGGTCTGCTGGCAGCCTGCAGCGCGCCGCTGCTCACGCGCTGGCTCACGCGCCGGCTCAATACCCTGGCCGTGCAGGCGCAGCAGATCCGCGACGGCCTGCGCAGCGACATCGAGCCGCCGCGCGGGCAGGACGAGGTCGGCCGCATCGGTGCCGCCATGGCCGGGCTGATCGCGCAGCTGCAGGCCGAGAAGGCGGCGCTGGCGGTGCTGAACGCGGAGCTGGACGAGCGCGTGGCCGAGCGCACGGCGCGCATCCAGCGCCTGTCGGAAGAGGCGCGCCACGCCGCCGTCACGCGCGAGCGGCTGCGGCTGGCGCGCGAGCTGCACGACACGCTGGCGCATTCGCTGATGGCGCTGCTGCAGCAGATCCGGCTGGTGCGCAAGCTGCAGGGCCGCATGGCGCCCGAGGAGCTGGCCGCTGAGCTGGGCCGCGCCGAAGAGGTGGCTGCCTCGGGCCTGGCCGATGCGCGCGCCGCCATCACGCAGATGCGCCACGGCACCGTGCGCGAAAAGGGCCTGGCCGCCGCGCTGCGCGACCTGCTCGGGCGCTTCGGCGAGCGCACGGGGCTCGCCACCGCATTCAGCTTCGCCGGCGCGGCCGCCGATCTGGCCGACGAGCGGGCCGAGACCCTCTACCGCATTGCCGAGGAGGCCCTGCGCAACGTGGAGCGCCATGCGCAGGCCCGCGGCGTGGTCGTGGCGCTGGAGGCGGAAGGCGAGCGCGCCGTGCTCCGCGTGCGCGACGACGGCGTGGGCTTCGATCCGCAGGCGCCGCATGCCGGCCATTACGGGCTGGTGGGCATCGAGGAGCAGGCGGCGCTGATCGGCGCCGCGCTCGCCATCGACAGCCGGCCGGGCGCTGGCACCGAATTGCGTCTGAGCTTCGCGCCCTGAGCCTCCCCGAGCCGAGCCGCGCGCATCGCGGCCCTGCGCAGGGCCGTCCGAAGTCGTGCCCACGCAGTGACCTTCGGCACTGCCCGGGGCTGCCGCCCAGGCCTAGATTCCGTTCCGTGGGTGGCCGGTGCGATGGTCGCAGCGGCTACAGCCCCGAACCCGATCCGAAGGAGTTCATGATGCGTT
Organism: Lampris megalopsis; assembly: GCA_022114975.2. Taxonomy (NCBI): domain Eukaryota; kingdom Metazoa; phylum Chordata; class Actinopteri; order Lampriformes; family Lampridae; genus Lampris; species Lampris megalopsis. The sequence goes on from JAJHIY020001155.1 coordinate 124,096, forward strand.
TCCAGACCACTTCCCGCGGCGCCACGCTGGGCGCCATCACCCTGGCTGTGCTGATGTCTGCCGTCACGCTGCCGGCACGCGCGCAGGACGAATTGATCCTGCTCGAAAAGGCGCATGCCACGACCTACGAGAACGGCGGCATCGGCCACAGCGAGCAGGAGGCGATGCGCAAGACGGCCAAGGAATGGCCGCTGCGCATGGTCTTCTCGGCGCGCAAGGACAACGAATTCGAGGCCGGCGTCAAGCTGCTGGTGACCGACGATCGCGGCGCGCCCCTGCTGGTGCTCAATAGCGCCGGGCCCATGACCTATGCCAAGCTCCCCCCTGGCAAGTACCGCGTGACGGCCACCGCCAACGGCCTGACCGAGTCGCGCGAGGTCACGCTCGACGGCAAGCAGGGTCGCGACGTGTTCTTCCACTGGGCAGGTACGCCCAAGATCGCCGCCGTGAGCGCCGCGTCCGCCAGCTGACGACGGCCTGCCGCCAGCATCCCGCCCACCGGGCTGGGGCCGCCGCATCGCCGAGCCCCGCGTGGCAGCACGCGGGGCTCGGCTCCATCCGTTTCCATGTCTCCAGGGGCGGGCTCAGCGAGCCCGCCCGCCTCTTGCGCATCGCGTGGCCCTGCGGTCCTTCAGCAGGCGCTGAACCACAGGACCCGCGGCACGTTCCGTTCGCCAGCGTGCTGGGCGACGCGGCGTCTGCGCGATGCCGCCCCGCACGCCCACGGGTCCCTCGGCGCGCAGCCACCGCGCAGCGCCCCACCCTCATTCACGACAAGTTCGGCGGGCTTTTGGTCGAGGGCCGCTGGGCCTGGGTCGCGGGCTGCATTCCCGCGTGCATGGCGCCAGGTCGTGACTTCGGGGTGACCTTTGGCACGTACCCGCCGTGACGACGCGCACTGTGCCGCCGCGGTGGCGCTGCCTACATTGGATTCACATCGGCAGCGGGCGCTGCCGGGGCCATTTCGATCAAGGAGTCATGCCATGAACACCCTCAGCACTTCCCCTCTCAACAGCATCGTCGTCGCGGTGTACGACTCGCACTCGGTGGCTGAGGAGGCGATCCGCAAGCTCGCGCATGCCGGCTTCGACATGAAGGCCATCTCCATCATCGGCAAGGACTACCACACGGAAGAGAACGTGGTGGGCTACTTCAATGCCGGCGATCGCGCCCGGTTCTTCGGCAAGCTCGGCGCCTTCTGGGGCGGCCTGGCAGGCATCTTGTTCGGCTCGGCGCTGATGTTCGTGCCGGTCGTGGGCCACATCGTGGTGTTGGGCCCGCTGGCCGCCACCATTGCCGGTGGTCTGCAGGGCGCAGTGCTGGGCGGCGGCTTCAGCGCGTTGGTGGGCGCCCTCACGGCGCTGGGCGTGCCCAAGGATTCGGTGCTCCGCTACGAAACCGCCCTGAAGGCCAGCAAGTTCCTGGTGCTGGTGCATGGCGACGCCGACCAGGTCCGCCGCGCGCATGAAGTGCTGGCCGCCAGCAGCACCGACGTGCAGACACACGATGCCGCCATCAACGCCTGAAAAGGCGCGCTTGCCAGGCAACTCGACCGCTCCCCGTCCCATCGCCCCGCCCTGAGAAAAATCACCATGCCGTCCCTTCGCCGCTATCCGGCCGCTGTCGCCGTACTGGCGCTGTTCGCCCAGTTCCCCGTGGCCTCCATGGCCCAGACCCGCGCTGCACCGCCCGCCACAGCAGCCTCCCAGCCGGTGTTACCTGCCGCCCCGGCTGTGGCCGGCGCCGCGCCCGCCGACTGGATCCAGTACGACGACCTCAGCCTGACCCCGGTGGTTGATGACGTAAGCCGCGCACTGGCGGCGGCGCGCACCGCGCTGGCCGCCAAGGACAACGCCAGGGCCGCCGAATCGTTGCAGGCCGCGGCCCGCGCCCTGCATGCCCAGGCCGAGCAGGCTGCCAAGGCTGATAAGGCGCAGGCCGCCACCGATGCCAAGCAGGCGCACGATGTGCAGGCCCGCATGGCGGCGCTGGTCCAGCAGATCGACCACACGGCCGACCAGGTGCGCGCCGGCAAGATCCACGACACGGCCGGGCTCGACCGCACCCTGACCCGCGCCCAGCGCGCTGACCTGGACCGCCGTTGGGTGCTCACGGATGTGCAGAGCTGGTACCCGTTCACGCAGGAGCCGCAGCGCCACTTCACCGCCGCGCTGGCCGAATTCGCGAAGAAGGACTACCAGACCGCAGCGCTGGACGTGCGGCAAGCCTCGGCCCTGCTGCGCCTGGAGGGCACCCGCGCCCATGGCGCTGCCCGCAATGCCCTGCAGGGGGCCGAGGCGCAGCTGGACCGGACGGCCACCGCGCTGGGCCGGGGCAAGGTCAAGACCGAGCGCGAGCTCACCACCGCCTTTGCCCGGGCGGACCATGCCCTCGCGCTGGCCTACCACGACAAGGCCGCCGAATCGCTGGAGCACAAGGCCTATCACGACGCTGGCTACGAACTCAAGGCGGCCGCGCAGGGCCTGGAGAACGCCGCGACCTGGAGCGGGGACGAGGCCCGCAGCGCTGCCGGCTCCGCCGCCCACGATGCCCGCGATGTGGGCGACAAGCTGCTGAGCGGCGCCCGCTGGACGCAGCATGAGCTGGCCCATGGCTTCGATGCCATCCAGAACGGACTGGCGCGGCTGGGGCATGCCGGCGGAAGCGGTGCCGCCGCTGCTGCAGTCGCTTCGCCCGCTGCCAAGCGTGCCAGCTGAGCGCGCCCCGGCGGCCCGCACGGCTTCTGCTCACGACTTCAACGCACCGAGATATTTCGCCATGAAAACTTCCACGCAATCCCGCGCCGCCATGGGCCTGGCGGCCTGCGCCGTGCTGGCCTGCCTGAGCGCCTGCAGCACCGTCACGTCCGGCATGGGTGGTGGTGACCTGGTTCGCCACGGCAAGGCGGCTGAACCCGTGCTGATCTCCTGGACCAGCCAGAACGGTGGCATCAGCGGCACCATGACCGCGACGCTGCCCAAGGCCACCTACCAGGGCCATTTCTTCCAGATCACCCAGCAGACCGAGCGCGAAGGCGTCGCCCCGCTGTGGGACGGCTGGACGGAAGGCTGGACCGACTGGCCCTACTGGGGTTGGGGCAGCGCAGACACCTATGTCTGGCGCGATTTCACCACCCGCTACTCCGGCAAGGTGCTGGCGAACCTGCGCACCCCCGGCGGCCAGCACATGCGCTGCCGCCTGCACATGGCCGACCCCGTGCGCGGCATGGCGGGCGGCGGCGATGGCGAATGCCAGCTGCAGGGCGGCGGCATCATCCACGCGCGGTTCTAGTCGGGGCAGGGCGCATCGGTGCCGGTGCGCCCTGGGGCTTCAAGCGCTCAATACGGACCAGGCCGCGCTGGCCAGGGCCAGCAGGGCCAACCCCTGCAGCGCGTGCTGGGCCCGGCGCGGCGCATAGCTCAGCAGCAGCGTCACGGCCTGCGCCGACAGCGTCATCACCCCGAACCAGAGCACCCAGCCATGCGCGGTGCCCGCCCCGGCCAGGCAGGCCCAGAGCGACAGCAGCAGCCCGGCCGCGCCGGCACAGCGCAGGTTGCGCCGCTGGCCGGGGCTGGGTTCGCAGCCGCGGCCATGGGCATCGGCGTAGTGGCGGTCCATGGCCAGGCCCAGCGCGGCGAACGCAGCCAAGCAGGCCGTGATGGCCAGAACGTAATGCGGCGCGCTCATGGCGATGGGGACTCTGCCGCGCCCAGCGCATGGCGCGCCGGCACCAGAGGCGGCTCGGGATGCAGGGGGGCGGTCTGACGAGTGGTGGCGCTCGTGGCTGTACGGCGCGATGCCTGCGTGCCCGCGCTGCGTGCCGTGGCCTGGCGGCGAGACAGCCACCAAGCGCTGCTCAGCAGGCCGGCGCCCAGCAGCAGGCAGACGGTATCGAAGCCCACCAGATTCCAGTGGCCGCTGGCAGCGGCAGTGAACAGGCCGGAGCCGCCGGTCAGCGGGTTGAGCAGGGGCACCAGCGCGAAGAGCATGCCGCCCACCGTGAGTTGCACTTGCCACATGCGCCGTGACGGCCAGGCGATGCCCGCCAGTGCGGCCAGGCCCCACGATGCGAAGAAGACGGCGATTTCCCGGTCCGGGCGGCCGGCGATGCCCACCGGAATCAGCCGGTTGGCCCAGAAGTACGCTGCGATGGCGAGCGGCACGCCCGCGATGGCGCCGATGTTGAGCCCGTCCACCAGCCGCAGCCCGAAGCCGATGCGCCCGCCGCGCGCCAGCGCCTTGGCGTGCTTGGGCCGCTCCTTCACGGCCCACATGAGCAGGCCGGTCGCCACCATCAGGCAGCCGGCGAGGCCCGAGAGAAAGAACAGACCGCGCAGCAGCGGCCCGGCGAAATGCGCCATGTGCAGGCCCACGAAGACGCCGCGCGTCTCGGAGGCGGGGGGGATGTTCTCGCCACGTGTCTCGATCAGCCGGCCGGTGGTGCCGTCGAACACCATCGAGGCGTAGTTGGCCGACAGGTTCGCGGAGTCGTCGCGGTAGATGGTGATGGCTGCGTTCGCATCGCCCGGCAGCGTGACCACCACGCGTGCTGCGGAACGGCCCAGCCAGTGCGCGCGGCTCTGTTCCAGCAGCGGCGCGATCGGCACCAGCGGGGCGGGGCGGCCGGCGGCCTTCTGAGGCACGTTGGCGCGGGCGTTGGGGAAGGCCTCCGCGGTGAAGGTCTTCTCGTCGCCCTTGTAGACCGCCTGCGCGCCCCAGGGCATGTACATGAACATCAGCGTGACCAGCCCGGTGTAGGTGATCATCAGGTGGAAGGGCAGCGCCAGCACGGCGGCGGCGTTGTGCGCGTCCAGCCACGAGCGCGGGCCCTTGCGGGGGCGGAAAGTGAAGAAGTCGCTGAAGATGCGCCGGTGCGTGACGATGCCGCTGACGATGGCCACCAGCATGAACATGGCGCAAAAGCCGATGATCCAGCGCGCCCACTTGACGGGCATGTAGTGCAGGTCGAAATGCAGTCGGTAGAGGAAGTCGCCTCCGCGCGTGGCACGGGTGTCGGCCAGGCGCTCGCCTGTGGCCGGGTCGAGGTTCACGGCCAGGGGGCGCGGGCGGGTACCGCCACCTGCGGGGGGCTTGGGCTGCAGCCACGACACCTGCACGGAGGGATCGCGTTCGTCCGGCAGGACGATGGTCCAGCGTGGGCTGCCTGCGCCCTCGCGCTCCAGCAGGCGGATGGCCTGCTTCACCGCCTGCGCCTGCTCCGCGGCAGGTTCGGCCGGCGTGCGGTGCAGCTCGGGCTTCATCCAGAAACTGATCTCTTCCCGGAAATAGGCCGAGGTGCCCGAGGCGAACACCATGAACAGCACCCAGCCGACCAGCAGTCCCGACCAGGTGTGCAGCCAGGCCATCGACTGGCGGAAGCCGCCCTTCATGCCGCCACCCCCGCGGCACGCAGCGTGAGCCAGACCGCTACGCCCAGCACGGCGCACGGCCCGGCGATGCCGGCCCAGGCACGCCCCGCGGTGCGCGCCGCGAAGGCCCACATCACCGCACCCGCATAGACCGCGAACGAAGCGAGGGCGCCGGTGGTGACCGCCTCTGCGCGCGCCAGGGGCAGCCACAGTGCCAGCGCCGTCGAGCACAGCGCCGCCAGCACATAGCCGCCGGCGATGGCGGCGATGGCGCGGGAGACGATGGCCCCGCGGTGGCGCGCGGCATCGCTCACGTGAAGGCGTGGCGCGCCGGAAAAAGGGCGGGGAGTATCAGCGGTCATGGGCGGCGGCAAGGCGTGGTCAACGAAGGCCCCGACCGGCTGCGGGGCAGCCGGGGGCCGCCAGAAAGAAGACCGGGCCCGAAGCCCAGAGGCCGGGCCGCAGGTCAGTCGGGCGGATCTGCTGAAAATTCTAAATGAAAATAGTTATCAGCCACAATACCGCCGGAGACAATGCGATGCCTCGCTTGCATCGCACCAGGGGCGCGTACTCTCTTGCGTGCCGCTTACTTGTAGAACGCTTCGACCGTGCCCTTGAGCTTGATCAGCAGCGGCCGGCCCTTGCGGTCCAGCGTCTTGCCGGCGGGCACTTTCACCCAGCCTTCGCTCACGCAGTATTCCTCCACGTCGAACCGTTCCTTGCCGTTGAGGCGGATGCCGATGTCGTGCTCGAACACGGCGGGCACATGGAAGGCGCTGCGCGGGTCGATGGAGAGATGGTCGGGGAGTTCGGGGCGTTGCGCTGCGGTGGTCACTGGACAGTCCTGGCTGTATCGAGGGAAAGTGAAAGGGAAAAGGGGGAAAGGCGCCGGATTGTGAGGCAAACGGCGCGTGCGCCGCCTGCATGAATCAGCGCACCTGCTTGCCGATGGCTGCGGCCGCGTTCTCGATGGGCACGGCGAAGCCGATGCCGATGAAGGTGCGCGCCGTCGTGGGGTTGAGGATGGCGGTGACGATGCCGACCACCTCGCCGTCCATGGTGACCAGCGGGCCGCCCGAGTTGCCGGGGTTGGCGGCGGCGTCGAACTGGATCAGGTTGCTGATCTCCTGGCCGCCGTCAGGCGATTCGAATTCGCGCTGCAGGCCTGAAACCACACCCGCCGACACCGACGGGCCGATACCGAACGGAAAGCCCAACGCCACTACCTGGTCGCCAGGCTTCAGATTGTGGGTGGAGCGCAGCGGCGCGGCCTGCAGGTGGTCCGGCACGCGCTGGGCCTGCAGTACGGCGATGTCGTTTTGCGGCTGCATGCCGGTCACCTTGGCCTGCGAATCGGAGCCGTCGGCGAAGGTCACATTGATGCGGTGCGCTCCCTTGACGACGTGCAGGTTGGTGAGGATGACGCCGCGCTCGACCACCACCACGCCGGTGCCGATGCCACGCTCGAACTCCCGGCCCTTGCGGGTGCGGCCGTAGCCCACCACGCGCACGACCGAGGGCGCCACCGCGGCGGCGGCGCGTGTGGCGGGCGAGGGCAGGGGGCGGCTTTCCAGGGAGCGCCGCACGGCTTCGTCGATCTCATGCTGGGTGAAGGCCGTCGTGGCTGCCGGGGCGGACTGCGGGGGGGCGGAGGCGGGCGCAGGCACGCGCTGCAGGCCCCACCACAGGCTGAGGGCCAGCAGCAGGGCCAGCACGCCGATGGCGCTGACATACCAGAGGGCATGCGGGTGGCGGGCCGGCACGCCCGGATCGGATGCGGGCGTGCGGGCGGTGCCGAGGCCCTCCTGCCCGGCCGACTGTGATGAGCGCAAGCGGCCGAACCGGGGCATGCTGTCTGTCACCTCATAACCAAAGAAAGGGGCCAGTGTCGCCCCGGCGTGCGCGTGCCAGGGCTGGCGTTGCACGCCGGAACGCTTGCGGCCCCGGAAAAATTGCTGCGCTGACGGTAGCACGGAACGAGCGCGCCCATTTGTGTCTGCGTGTTTCCTGGGCGGGCTCCGGCCCGGGCATGGTACGGCTGGCATCATCGGCCCATGGCCGCATGGATAGACACCCACGTACACCTCGACGAATTCGTCGCCCATGGCGGGCAGGCGCATGCCGACGCCACGCGCCGGGAGGCCGCAGAACGCGGCGTGGCGCACTGCGTGCTGCCGGCGGTGGAGCGGGCCAACTGGGACACCGTGCGCCAGCTTGCCCACCGCCATGGCGACAGCTATGCGCTGGGCATCCACCCGCTGTTTACTCCCGGTGCGCAGGACGATGACCTGCCTGCGCTGCAGGAGGCCCTGGCCGCGCACCAGGCCGACCCGCACCTGGCGGCCGTGGGCGAGATCGGCCTGGATTTCTTCGTCCCTGGCCTGGATGCGGCGCGGCAGGAGGCCATCTTCCGCGCCCAACTGCGGCTGGCGCAGCGCTTCGGCCTGCCGGTGATCCTGCACACGCGCCGTTCGGTGGACAAGGTACTCAAGGGCCTGCGCGACATTCCCGTGGCGGGCGGCATCGCCCACGCCTTCAACGGCAGCCGGCAGCAGGCCGAGGCCTTCATCGGCCTGGGCTTCAAGCTGGGCTTCGGCGGTGCCGTCACCTACGACCGGGCGCTGCAGCTGCGCCGGCTGGCGGCCGAGCTGCCGCTCGAGTCGCTGGTGCTGGAAACCGATGCGCCCGACATCCCGCCGCACTGGCTCTATGTGACGGCCGCCCAGCGCGCGGCCGGCGTGCCCGCGGCGCGCAATGCGCCCGGCGAACTGCCGCGCATTGCCGAGACGATCGCCGCGCTGCGCGGCATGCCCGTGGCCGAGCTGGCCCGCGCCAGCAGCGCCAACGCCATCGAGGCGCTGCCGCGCCTGCGTGCCCTGTGCCCGGAGATCTGAGCGTTTTGGGCCGCCAGCCCAGGTCTTTTCTGGGCAATGAGCTATATTTTTAGTAGCAAGCCCCAGATGACTCCCAGCCCCGTGCCCGCCATGCCTACCCCGCCCGCCGCGCCGCAGCTCACCGGCCTGCCGCCCGTGGTGTCGGCCGGCACGCGCGTGCTCATCCTGGGCAGCTTTCCGGGCGTGGCCTCGCTGCGGGCGGGGCAGTACTACGGCCATCCGCAGAATCAGTTCTGGCGCATCCTGCAGGCACTTTGGCCGGGCCAGCCGCAGCCCGGGCCCGGGGACTACGCTGGCCGCTGCGCCTGGCTGCTGGAGCGGGGTCTGGGCCTGTGGGATGTCTATGCCGCCTGCGAACGCGAAGGCAGCCTGGACGCGGATATCCGCAACGCCGTGGTCAACGATTTCGCGGCCTTGCGCGCCGCCGTGCCGGCGCTGGCCGCCATCGCCCACAATGGCGGGGAAAGCTTCCGCCATGCCCGTGCCGTGCGCGCCAGCCTGGGGCTGCCGCCCCAGGATGCGGGAGGCGAGGGCGCCATCGCCTCCTTGAGGCTGCCTTCGACCAGCCCGGCGAACGCTTCCTGGAGCTTCGAGCGCAAATGCGCGGCCTGGGCCGAGGCGCTGGCCCCTTTCGGCCTGCTGGATGGATGCGACTAACTGACCTGACCTGATTTTTGATGTGACTGATTCGACGACCGTCCCCCAACCCTCCGCCGCGCGTGCGCCGGCCCGCAAGAAATCCGCGCCCGCGGCCGAGCTGCCCGAAGTCAGCGTCTCCGAAGACGGCGACGTGCGCCACCTGCATCTGGGCACGCCCTGGATCCAGGGCTCCATGCGCGTGGCCGAGCCCTTCGATATCGAGCTGGAATACGTGCAGCGCATGATGGCCTGGCTGCTCTTCGTGGAGCCCGCCAGCGTGGGCAAGCGCCACGCCATGCAGCTGGGCCTGGGTGCGGGCGCCATCACCAAGTTCTGCCACAAGAAGCTGCGCATGTGCTGCACCGCCATCGAGCTCAACCCGCAGGTGGTGGCCGTCTGCCGCAGCTGGTTCAAGCTGCCGCCCGACGGCGCCAAGCTGCGCGTGGTGCTGGCCGATGCCGCCCGCGAGATCCGCAAGCCCGAATGGCTGGGCACGGTCGATGCGCTGGCGGTCGATCTGTATGACCACGAGGCCGCCGCGCCCGTGCTCGACAGCGCCGAGTTCTACGCCGACTGCCGCGCCCTGCTGACCGACGACGGTGCCATGACGGTCAACCTCTTCGGCCGCTCTTCCAGCTACGAACGCAGCCTGGGCAAGATGGCCGAGGCCTTCGGCGCCGACGCGCTCTGGGCCTTCAAGCCGACGCGCGAGGGCAACACCGTGGTGCTGGCCCAGCGCACGCCCACGGCGCCCAAGCGCGCCGAACTGCTGGCCCGCGCGGAGGCCGTGCAGGCCCGCTGGGACCTGCCGGCCGCCAAGTGGCCGCGCGTCTTCAAGCCCGTGGCCTGACATCGAAAGACCTGCCATGGATGCCCCCGCCACCGCTGCTGCCGCTCCCGCCACCCCAGCCGGCCCGCTCGACTGGCGCCGCATCGTCGAATGGCTGCGCTCTGACGGCGTCATCGCCAGCGAGGAGGCCGACCGCACCATCGCCCGCTGCGCCCAGGCCGAGAGCCGCCAGCACCCGCTGGTGCGGCTGGCCAACGTGGCCATGGCGCGCGCGGCCGACGGCAAGCCGCTGGACGTGGAGATGCTCACGCAGTACGTGGCCAATCGCAGCGGCCTGGCCTATCTGCGCATCGACCCGCTGAAGGTGGATGTGGGCCGCGTGGCCGACGCCATGAGCGCGAGCTATGCCGAGCGCCACAAGGTGCTGCCCGTGCAGGTGACGCCGCAGGAAGTGGTGGTGGCCACGGCCGAGCCCTTCATCGACGACTGGGTGGCCGAGGTGGAGCGCCAGTCGCGCCGCCGCGTGCGTCGCGTGGTCGCCAACCCGCTGGACATCCAGCGCTACACGGCCGAATTCTTCGCGCTGGCCAAGTCGGTGCGCGCTGCGCAGAAATCCGGCAGCAACAGCGGTGCCAGCAGCTTCGAGCAACTGGTGGAGCTGAACCAGAGCAACAAGCAGCTCGACGCCAACGACCAGGGCGTGGTCCGCGTGGTGGACTGGCTCTGGCAGTACGCCTTCGACCAGCGCGCCAGCGACATCCACCTGGAGCCGCGCCGCGAGCAGGGCGTGATCCGATTCCGCATCGACGGCGTGCTGCACCCGGTCTATCAGATGCCCATGGGCGTGCTCAACGCCATGGTGGCCCGGGTGAAGTTGCTGGGCCGCATGGACGTGGTGGAGCGCCGCCGCCCGCAGGACGGCCGCATCAAGACCCGCAACCCGCGCGGCGAAGAGGTGGAAATGCGCCTTTCGACCCTGCCCACGGCCTTCGGCGAGAAGATGGTGATGCGCATCTTCGACCCCGACAACGCCGTCAAGGACCTGGATGCGCTGGGCTTCTCGCAGCACGACGCGCAGCGCTGGGAGCAGCTCGTCAAGCGTCCGCACGGCATCATTTTGGTGACAGGGCCCACAGGCTCGGGCAAGACCACCACGCTTTATTCCACGCTCAAGCGCGTGGCGACCGAAGAGGTCAACGTGAGCACGGTGGAGGACCCGATCGAGATGATCGAGCCCAGCTTCAACCAGACGCAGGTGCAGCCGCAGCTGGACTTCAATTTCGCCGAAGGCCTGCGGGCGCTGATGCGCCAGGACCCGGACGTGCTCATGGTGGGCGAGATCCGCGACCTGGCTACGGCCGACATGGCGGTGCAGGCCGCGCTCACCGGCCACCTCGTCTTCAGCACGCTGCACACTAACGATGCGCCCAGCGCCGTCACCCGGCTCATGGAGCTGGGCGTGCCGCCCTATCTCATCAACGCCACGCTGCTGGGCGTGCTGGCGCAGCGGCTGGTGCGCACGCTCTGCCGCCAGTGCCGCGTACGCGATACCGAGGCCCGGCCGGAGGCGCTGGCCGAGGTCGTCAAGCCCTGGAAGCTCAACGGCAGCTACCAGCCCTACCGCCCGGCGGGCTGCGTGGACTGCCGCATGACCGGCTTTCGCGGCCGCATGGGCCTCTACGAGCTGCTGACCGTGAGCGAGGCGCTCAAGGAGCGTATCCACCAGACGCCCTCCATCGACCAGCTGCGCCGCCAGGCCGTGCAGGACGGCATGCGCCCGCTGCGCCTTGCGGGCGCGCTGCGCGTGGCCGAGGGCCTGACCACGCTCGACGAAGTCATCGCCTCTACCCCTCCGATGGAGTGAGCGTCGCGGGCCCTGCGCGACCTGCGGTTTTCCCTAGGCGCCCGGTAGGTGGTATCCACAACGATACGGGCAAGAGCGGGCTGCACAATCGCCTGTCAATTTCCCGTAAGGAGATGTTTTCGTGAAAATCAAGAGTCAGAAAGACTTCTTCTCAGGGCTCATGTTCATGGGCGTGGGGGTCGCGTTCGCCGTGGGTGCCACCACCTACAGCGTGGGCTCCGGTGCGCGCATGGGCCCGGGCTACTTCCCGCTGATCCTGGGCATCCTCCTGGCCATTCTGGGTGGCGCCATCGTGTTCTATTCCACCGTGGTGGAAAGCGCCGACGGCGACAAGATCGGCAAGTGGGCCTGGAAGCCGCTGTTCTTCATCCTCGCTTCCAACTTCGCGTTCGGTGTGCTGCTGGCGGGCCTGCCCAGCTTCGGCGTGCCGGCCATGGGGCTGATCGTGGCCATCTACGCGCTAGTGTTCATCGCCAGTCTGGCCGGCGACACCTTCAACGCCAAGGAAGTCTTCATCCTCGCCACCATCCTGGCGGTGGGTAGCTACGTGGCTTTCGTCTGGGCGCTGAAACTGCAGTTCCCCGTGTGGCCCAGTTTCATTTCGGGTTGAGCGGGAGCATCGAAAACCATGGAATTGTTTGACAACCTGGCGACTGGCTTCGGCGTCGCCTTCACCTTCCAGAACCTCATCTACTGCCTGATCGGCTGTATCTTGGGGACGCTGATCGGCGTGCTGCCCGGTATCGGGCCTGTGGCGACCATCGCCATGCTGCTGCCCGCGACCTACGCGCTGCCCCCCGTGGCCGCGCTCATCATGCTGGCCGGCATCTACTACGGCGCGCAGTATGGGGGCTCGACCACCGCCATCCTGGTGAACCTGCCGGGCGAGTCATCGTCGGTGGTCACCGTGATCGACGGCTACCAGATGGCGCGCAAGGGCCGTGCGGGCCCCGCGCTCGCCGCTGCCGGCCTGGGCTCGTTCTTCGCGGGCTGCGTGGGCACCCTGATCCTGGCCGCCTTCGCCCCGCCGCTGACCGAAGTCGCCTTCAAGTTCGGCCCGGCCGAATACTTCTCGCTGATGGTGCTGGGCCTGATCGGCGCAGTGGTGCTGGCCTCGGGCTCGCTGCTCAAGGCCGTGGCCATGATCGTGCTGGGCCTGCTGATGGGCCTGGTGGGCACCGACGTGAACTCGGGCGTGGCCCGCTACAGCTTCGACATCCCCGAGCTGACCGACGGCATCAACTTCGTCGTGATCGCCATGGGCGTTTTCGGCTACGGTGAAATCATCGCCAACCTCTCCAAGCCCGAGGAAGACCGCGAGGTGTTCACGGCCAAGGTGCAGGGCCTGTTCCCCACCAAGGAAGACTTCAAGCGCATGATTCCCGCGGTGCTGCGCGGCACGGCTCTGGGTTCCGCTCTGGGCATCCTGCCCGGCGGCGGCGCTCTGCTGGCGGCTTTCGCGGCCTACACGATCGAGAAGAAGACCAAGCTGAAGCCGGGCGAAGTGCCCTTCGGCAAGGGCAACATCCGCGGCGTGGCGGCTCCCGAGTCGGCCAACAACGCCGGTGCGCAGACCTCCTTCATCCCGCTGCTGACGCTGGGCATTCCCCCCAACGCGGTGATGGCGCTGATGGTGGGTGCCATGACCATCCACAACATCCAGCCGGGCCCGCAGGTGATGACCAGCAACCCCGAGCTGTTCTGGGGCCTGATCGCCTCGATGTGGCTGGGCAATGCCATGCTCATCATCCTGAATCTGCCGCTGATCGGCATGTGGATCAAGCTGCTGACCGTGCCCTATCGCTGGCTGTTCCCTTCCATCGTGCTGTTCTGCGCGGTGGGCGTGTATGGCACCAACAACAACACCTTCGACGTGTGGCTGGTGGGCATCTTCGGTTTCATCGGCTACATCTTCCACAAGCTGGGCACCGAACCTGCGCCGCTGCTGCTGGGCTTCATCCTCGGACCGATGATGGAAGAGAACCTGCGCCGGGCACTGCTGCTCTCGCGCGGCGACTGGAGCGTGTTCGTCACGCGTCCCATCTCTGCGGGACTGCTGGCCGCCGCCGTGCTGCTGCTCATCATCGTGCTGCTGCCGGCCGTGAAGAACAAGCGCGAAGAGGCCTTCGTCGAGGACTGACCGGCGCCTTTCCCGCAGGTAGGCACCGCGACTGGCGGTGCCTGGCCTGCTGCAACAAGACGGCACCTTCGGGTGCCGTTTGCATTGGGGTCGCCGGCACGCCACCACAATCGGGACTGCCCGTGCGCTGATCCCTCGCCTTGGCGCTGCGCCCTTCTCGCCACTTCCCATCCCCATGCCGCTCGATACCTCCTCCCCACCTCCGCCGCAGCAGCGCACTCCTTCGCTCAGACTGGGGCTGGTGCTGGCCTTCTTCGGCGCCATCGCCTTCAGCGCCAAGGCCATCATCGTCAAACTGGCCTACCGGCACGGGGTGGATGCCGTGACGCTGATCATGTACCGCATGCTGTTCGCCCTGCCCATCTTCGCGGCCATGGCCTGGTGGGCCAGCCGGGGCCGCGCACCGCTCACGCGGCGCGACTGGGCTGGGGTGGCGTGGCTGGGCTTCACGGGCTACTACCTGGCGAGCTTTCTCGATTTCGCGGGTCTGGCCTACATCAGCGCCGGTCTGGAGCGGTTGATCCTCTATCTCAACCCCACGCTGGTGGTGCTGCTGAGCTGGGGGCTCTACGGGCGCCGCGTGCGCTGGGGGCAGCTGCTGGGGATGGTCATCAGCTACTGCGGCGTGCTGCTGGTGTTCGGTACCGAGGTGCGCCTGCAGGGCGCGCACGTGGCCTGGGGCGTGCTGCTGGTGTTCCTCTCGGCGGTGAGCTATGCGGTGTACCTCGTCTATAGCGGCGAGATGGTGCGGCGCCTGGGCGCCCTGCGGCTGGTGGGACTTGCCACCACGGTGGCGTGCCTGTGCTGTCTGGTGCAATTCGTAGTGCTGCGGCCGCTGTCGGCTGCGTGGGTGGCGCCGGAGGTGATCGGGCTGTCGCTGCTGAACGCCACGCTCTGCACCGCGGTTCCGGTGCTGCTGGTGATGCTGGCCATCGAGCGCATCGGCGCCGACCTGACGGCGCAGACCGGGATGATCGGGCCGCTTTCCACCATCCTGCTGGGGGTGTGGCTGCTGGGCGAGCCCTTCACGCCGGCCATCGCTGCGGGCACGGCTTTGGTGTTGGTGGGGATCTTCGTATTCACGCGCCTGGCCCGGGTGCGCGGGGGCTGAGGTGAAGGCTACCGGTCGCGCCGTGCCATAGCCATTGGAGCAGCCGGATCGCGTGGTTCGCCACTATGATTCCTGCGACCTGACATCCCGGCCCCGAGGCCACCAAAGGAGCGTTTGATTTATGGATCTGGGTATCGCTGGTAAGTGGGCGCTGGTGTGTGGCGCCAGCAAGGGGCTGGGGCTGGGCTGCGCCGAGGCCCTGGTGCGCGAGGGCGTGAACGTCGTCATCAATGCGCGCAATGCCGAGGCGCTGGACCGTTCCGTCGGGCATCTGGTCGCAGCCTCCGAAGACGCCACGCGGGCCGGCGGCATGAAAGGGCCGCAGCCCGTGGTGCTCTCTGTGGCAGCCGATATCACCACGCCCGAGGGCCGCGCCGCCGCGTTCGCGGTGCCGGGCGGGCCTGGGACGGCGTTCGATATCGTGGTCACGAACGCGGGCGGCCCGCCCACGGGCGACTTCCGCGACTGGGACCGCGAGGCCTGGATCAAGGCGGTGGACGCCAACATGCTCACGCCCATCGAACTCATCAAGGCCACGGTGGACGGCATGGCCGAGCGCGGCTTTGGCCGCATCGTCAACATCACCTCCAGCGCTGTGAAGGCGCCCATCGACATCCTGGGCCTGTCCAACGGCGCTCGCAGCGGGCTCACGGGCTTCGTGGCCGGCACGGCGCGCAGCGGCATCGCGGCGCGGGGTGTGACCATCAACAACCTGCTGCCCGGCAAGTTCGACACCGACCGTCTTGCCGCCACGGTGATGGCGGCGTCTTCCAAGTCGGGCAAGAGCGTGGACGATGTGCGCCGCGCGCAGCAGGCATCCATCCCCGCCGGACGCTATGGCACGCCGCAGGAATTCGGCGCCATCTGCGCCTTTCTCTGCAGCGTGCAGGCCGGCTACATGACAGGCCAGAACGTTCTGGCGGACGGAGGCGCCTACAGCGGCACCTTCTGAGGCGCGGGCGGATGCTCCAGGGGCGGGCCTCTTGCGTGGATATGCTGTGGGTGGTCATTGCACCTTTCGGCACCGTCTCCGCGCACAATGGCGGCCATACGGGCCGGGAGACTGCTGCCTAGGTTGTGTCCGATCCAAGGGAGGAAGCCATGCCGCAGATGCCGTATTTGTCGCTTTCACTGCTTGCGCTCCTGGGCCGGTGCGGCCCCCGTCCGCTGGCGGCGGGTTTGTGTGCGTACGTGTGCGCATCGGCTGCAGCGGCCGTGCAGATGGCATCGGCTTCTGCAGCGCCTGGATCGGGACCAGCATCGGCGAGTGCGTCCAGCGCGCAGCAGCGTGCGGTCCAGTATGCCGGTGCGCCCATCCGCCTGCGCGTGGTGGGCGGGCTGGGCGGCATCAGCCAGTACACCCGTTTCGAGCAGCCTTTCTGGACCACCGAGCTGCCCCGCCTGAGCGGCGGCCGGCTCTCCGCGGACATCGTGCCGTTCGATCGCGCCGGCATTCCCGGCGTCGAGATGCTGCGGCTGCTGCAGCTGGGTGTGGTGCCGTTCGGGACCGCGCTGATGAGTTCCTTCTCTGCGTTCTATCCGCAATACACCGCAGCCGATCTGCCGGGCCTGAGCGGCGACGTCGCCGGCCTGCGTGTGACGACTGCTGCGTTCCGTCCGTATCTTGAGCAGGCGCTGCGGCAGGAGCAGGGCGTGGAGATGCTCGCGCTCTACATCTACCCCGCGCAAATCACGTTCTGCAAACGTCCGCTGAAGGGGCTGGGCGACCTCAAGGGCCGGCGCGTGCGCGTGTCCTCTTCGGCGCAGGCGGACTTCCTCGCGGCCGTAGGTGCCGAGCCCGTGGTGACCAGCTTCACGCAACAGCGCAACAGCTTGGAGTCGGGCGAGACCGAATGCGCGGTGACGGGCGGCATGGCGGGCAACACGCTCGGGGTGGACACTCTCACCAGCTATCTCCACCCGCTGCCGCTCAATTGGGGCATGGCGGTGTTCGGGGCCAACCGCGCGGCCTGGAACGCACTGCCGCCGGCGGATCGCCAGTTGCTGCGCACCGAGCTCGCCCGGCTGGAGGCTGCGATCTGGGACAACGCCGAGCGTGAGACTGCAGAGGGCGTAGCCTGCAACCTCGGCCGTGCGGATTGCCGCACCGGCCGGCGAGGCTCCATGACGCTGGTGCCCGTGTCCCCTGCGGACGAGCGCCAGCGCGTTGAAATCTTCCGCACGGCCGTGCTGCCCCGCTGGCTGCGCCGCTGCGCCGGGCGCTGTGACCAGATCTGGGCACGTACCATCGGTGCCCAGGGCCGCAGCGCGGACCTATCCGTAGGACCATGAAGCAATTCGAGCCCAGCTCCACCAACACCCGCATCGCCCTGTGGGCGGTGGCCGGCTGCCTGCTGGTGGCCCTGGTACTGGCGACCACGCTGCTGATCTGGAATGTGCGCAAGACGGCCTTGTCCGAGAGCGAAGCCCAGGTGGTGCGCTTCATCTCGGGGGCGGAGGCGGCGATGAACCGTTCGCTGCTGTCGTTCGACGTGCTGTTGGCCAGCACCGGCGAGCTGCTCGAACTGCCCGGCGCCCCCGATGAGGGGCCGTCGGGACAGGATGGGGTGCGGCAGCTGCTGCGCAGCGCGGCGCGCCAGAACCTCCTGGTGCGCTACGTGGCGGTGATGGACGAGCGCGGCAAGGTCGTGGCAGCGTCTGATCTGTCGGGGCTCAACGCGGCGCGCGACCTGCCGGCCGGCTTCTTCGACGAGGCCATGAGCCAGCCCGTACCGGTGCTGGTGGCCAGCCAGCCCACGGTCAGCTTCTCCAGTTCGGAGCGGGTGATCTTCTTCGCCCGCACACTGCGGGTGGCCCCGGAGCGGCAGCTGCTGGCGCTGGCCCAGGTGCCGGTCAGCATGCTGGTGGCGGTGCTCATGCAGGGGGCCGACATTCCCGCGCTCGAAGTGACGATGGAGCACGGTGCGGGCGACGTGTTGCTGGGCGTCTCTGGTCGGGGAGAGATGCGCCGCTCAGCAGCGGTGATGCCGCTGGCCGACCTGATGCTGATGTCCGGCGCGGCCGCTCCAGGCGCCCGCCGCGAGTCCAAATCCTCTGCCAGCGACCCGAGCGATCTCGGCGCCTCGGGCGGCCACAGCGATCCGGACGCTTCGCTGCAGGTGAACAGCGGCCTTGCGCGCTGGAGCCTGCCTGCGCGCCTGTCCGGCATGCCGGCGCTCGTGGTGGCCCGGCCCATCCTCTACCCGGACCTGTGGGTTTCCGCCAGCCTGCCGGTGAAAGCCGCGCTGGCGAACTGGCGCTCGGAGCGCAACGCCATCGTGCTGGTCACGCTGATGTTCGGCGTCACGCTGCTGGCAGCGACCGGGTTCTCGGTCGCCTATCTCAACCGCATGAACCGGGCGCGCCGGGCCATGAAGCAGTCGCAGGCCACGCTGCAGCAGGCGCTGACCTCGCTCATCACGGGGTTTCTGCTGCTCGACTCCATGCACCGCGTGCTGCAGTGGAATCCGCGGTTCGTGGAGATCTATCCGTGGCTGGGGCCGGTGGTGCGCGTCGGCATGCCGTTCCAGGAGCTGCTGGAGGAGTCGGCGCGCCACCTGCTGCCCAACGGAGATCGAGCTGCCCGCAGCGAGTGGGTAGCGGAGCGCATGCTGCAGCAGCGTTTTCCGCGGGCCACGCACGAGCAGGCACTTCCCAATGGCCACTGCATCCAGATCACGGAGCGCACCACGCCCGACGGCGGCATGGTCATCTCCTACAACGATGTGACCGACATGCGCCGGGCCTCGGCCGAAATCGAAAGCCTGGCTTTCTACGACCCACTCACCGGCCTGCCCAACCGCCGCCTGCTGCTCGACCGGCTGAATCAGGCCGAGTCTGCTGCCGAGCGCTCGGGCGAGCGCGGCGCCTTGCTGTTCCTCGATCTGGACGAATTCAAGACGCTCAACGACACGCTGGGCCATGAGGTGGGCGACCAGCTGCTGCAGCAGGTGGCGCGGCGTCTTGCGGGCGCCGTGCGCTCCACCGATACCGTGGCCTGGCTGGGCGGGGATGAGTTCGTCGTCATGCTGCGCGACCTCTCCAGCGACAACGAGGAGGCGGCCGCCACCACCCGCCGCATTGGCGAGAAGATCCTGCATCAACTGAACCAGCCTTACCAGCTGGGCGCCTATGCGCACCAGCAGAGCTGCAGCATCGGCGTGACCCTGTTCGGCCATAAGCCGCAGCCAGCGGCTGAACTGCTCAGGCAGGCCGACATCGCCATGTACCAGGTCAAGGCGCAGCGCGGCGACGGGCTGTGCTTCTTCGACCCGGCCATGCAGGAGGCCATCAGCGCACGCGCCAAGCTGGAGGCCGACATGCGCGAGGCGCTGACGTTGGGGCAGTTCGTGCTGCACTACCAGCCGCAATGCACGCTCGCGGGCCGGCTGGTGGGCGTGGAGGCCCTGATCCGCTGGCAGCACCCGGAGCGCGGTTTGGTGATGCCGGGCCAGTTCATCGGGGTGGCCGAGGACAGCGAGTTCATCGTGCCGCTGAGCGAATGGGTGCTGCGCACGGCCTGCGAGCAACTGGCCCTGTGGGAGGGCGACCCGCTGTTGCGCCACCTCCACCTGGCCGTGAACGTGAGCGCCCGGCAGTTCCACCAGGCCGACTTCGTGCCCCAGCTGATCCAGGTCATCCAGCAGACCGGCATCCGCCCGCACCTGCTGGAGCTGGAGCTGACCGAGTCGCTGGTGCTGGACAACGTGGAGGAATCCGTGGCGAAGATGCACCTGCTGCGCACCAAGGGCGTGCGCTTTTCGGTGGATGATTTCGGCACCGGCTACTCGTCGCTCGCCTACCTCACGCAGCTGCCGTTGCACCAGCTCAAGATCGACCAGTCGTTCGTGCGCAACCTGGGCGTGCGCCACACCGACAGCGTGATCGTGCAGACCATCATCGGCATGGCACGCAACCTGGAACTCGAAGTGATCGCCGAAGGCGTGGAGACCGAGGCGCAGCGCGACTTTCTCGCCAGCTTCGGTTGCCACCTCTACCAGGGCTACCTGCTGGGCCGGCCCATGCCCGCCGACCAACTGCGTGCGCTGGCCCTGGAGCGGTCGCTGGAGCAGGCCCAGGTCCAGCAGGTCGCGGCACCGGCGGTGGATCCCGATGCTATCGTTTGAATAGCTGCTGGTGCCGCCCTCGTGAGCGCTGGGGGCTATCCGGAGGGGGATGGGTCGGGGCCGTCACCGCCGCGAAGACGCCACGATGCCCGCCACGATGAGCAGGAAGGCGGCCGCGTGATAGAGGTGCGGAACTTCGCCCAGGAACGCGGCCGAGAGCACTGCCGCAAAGAGCGGCGTCAGGTTGATGAAGAAGCTGGCCACCGCCGGGCCCGCGCGCTGCACGCCCACGCCCCACCAGCGGTAGGCCAGCACGGCCGGACCCACGGCGATGAAGGCCAGCGCGGCCGCCAGCGGCCCGCCCCAGGCGATGTGCCGCGGCGCCAGCGCCCATTCGGCACCCGTGAAGGCGCCTGACCAGGCCAGCCCGAACACCATCTGCGCGAGCAGGAAGGCGGCCCAGTCCGTGCGCACCGAGGCGGGTTCGCTGGTGCGCGCCAGCAGCCAGCTGTAGAAGCCCCAGCACACGGTGGCCAGCACCATGAAGAGATCGCCCGGCACCAGGCGTAGCGCCAGCAGCTGCCCCCATTCCCCCCGGCTCAGCACCACCAGCACCCCGGCAATGGACAGCAGCGCGCCCGTCACGTGCCGGCGGGTGACCGGCGCGCCGAAGAAGAGGGCGCCGATCACCAGCATCCACACCGGCAGGCCCGAACCGACCAGCGTCACGTTCAGCGGCGTGGAGGTCTGCAGCGCCAGGTATTGCAGCGCGTTGTAGCAGCCGATGCCCAGCAGGCCCAGCAGCGCATAGCGCCGCCAGTGCGGCCAGAGCGGGCTGTCCGGCCGTAGCACGCGCCACGCCAGCGGCAGCAGGATCGCGAAGGCCAGCACCCAGCGGATGAAATTCAGCGTGAGCGGCGGCACCATCGTGTGCACCAGCCGGCCTACCACGGCATTGCCGGCCCACAGGAGCGGCGCGGCGGTCAGCATGCCCACCGTGGAGGGCGAAAGTCGTTGCGTCATGGGCCGCAACTGTAGCCGCTGGCCCGCGCAGCCCGCCCTGCAGTGCGCCCTGAAACATGGCAGGATGCTGCGCGCGCCATCGTCCGTCCTTCCGCTTCTTTCTCTTCTTTTCCGGAGAACCTTCCCCATGAGCCTCGCCGTCCAGATCCGCCAGCATGGCGGCCCCGAAGAGTTGCATGTGGCCGACGTCGAAGTCGGCCAGCCCGGCCCCGGCCAGATCCGCATCCGCCACCACGCCGTGGGGCTGAACTTCATCGACGTCTATCACCGCACCGGGCTCTACCCGCTGCAGATGCCTGCTGGCATCGGCATGGAGGGCGCCGGCGTGGTCGAGGCGGTGGGCGAGGGCGTTACCCACCTGCGCGCGGGCGACCGCGCCGCCTATGCCGCCAACCCGCCCGGCAGCTACTGCGAGGTGCGCGTGATGCCCGCGCAGAACGTCTGCCGCCTGCCGGACGGCATCGACTTCGAAACCGGCGCGGCCATGATGCTCAAGGGCCTCACCGCGCAATACCTGCTCAAGAAGACGCTGCCGGTCGAAGGCCTCGCGCCGGGCGACTTCGTGCTGTTCCATGCCGCTGCGGGCGGTGTGGGCCTGATCGCCTGCCAATGGGCGAAGGCGCTGGGCCTGCAGCTCATCGGCACAGCCGGCTCCGACGCCAAATGCCAGTTGGCGCTGGATAACGGCGCGGCGCACGCCATCAACTACGCCACGGACGACTTCGCCGCGCGGGTCAAGGAGATCACCGGCGGCAAAGGCGTGAAGGTGGTGTATGACTCGGTGGGCAAGGACACCTGGGAGAAATCGCTCGACTGCCTGCGGCCCTTCGGCCTCATGGCCAGCTTCGGCAACGCCTCCGGCCCGGTGCCGCCGTTCGCGCCCGGCAGCCTGGGCGCCAAGGGCTCGCTCTACGTCACCCGCCAGACGCTGTTCACCCACATCGCCAGCCGCGAGGCCACCCAGGCCATGGCGGATGACCTCTTCAAGGTGGTGGAGAGCGGCGCGGTGAAGATCCACATCGACCAGCGCTACCGGCTGGCCGACGTGCAGCAGGCGCACCGCGACCTGGAAGCGCGCAAGACCACCGGCTGCACCATCCTCACGCTGTCGTGAGCGCGCAGCCTTGCCCGCCGCGCCCGGCGTGGGTCGCTCCGGCCCGCGCCGCCGCCCAGCGTCCGCCCGTGCGGCCCCGGCTGCCTTTCGCGGTGGCGGGGCAGGTGGTGGGCTCGGTGGCTGCAGATGTTTTCGATGGAATCGACCTGCTGCCCTTGATTGATCTCGGCCTTTCGCTATCAAATGAGGAGCAATCCGGTTCGGGAGTCTGGCAGTTGCGCCGGGCCGATGCCGGCCCCTGCGATGCCACCGCCGCGCTCAATGCCCTGGCCCGGCTCCTGCGCACCGCCGGCCGCTGCGGCCCCTGGCGCGATGAGCAGCTGGCCGTGGCCGATGCGGCCGGCCGGCGCGTCGGCACGGTGGAGCGCGGCGCCGTGCGGCCGCTGGGCATCGCCACCCGCGCCGTCCACCTCGTGGCCTGCACGCCCGAGGGCGCGATGTGGGTGCAGCAGCGCTCGCTCGGCAAGGCCACGCACCCCGGCCAGTGGGACACCCTCATGGGCGGCATGGTCTCCGCCGCCGACACGCTCGAAGAGGCGCTGGCCCGCGAGACCTGGGAGGAGGCGGGCCTCGCCATTGCCGATCTGCAGACCGTCGAGCATGGCGGCCATGTGGACTTCGCCCGACCCTGCGAGGCCGGCGGCGATGGCGGCGCCGGCGCCGAGGCGGCTGGCACCGGCTACATGGTCGAGCGCATCGACTGGTTCCGCGCCACGGTGCCGCACGGCCTGGCACCCGCCAACCAGGATGGCGAGGTCGAGCGCTTCGAGGCGCTGGCCCCGGCCGAGTTGCAGGCGCGGCTGGCCGCCGGCGCCTTCACGCCCGAGGCGGCGCTGGTGCTGGCGGCGTTCTTCGGCTGGTAGCACCGAGGCGCATGGAAGGGGCTGCGTCGCCCGCAGTCCGCTGATGTGGGGGCGAAGCGATCCCGGTAAAGCGGCGAGCCGGCCCCGCTCAGCAGCGCCCGTGCGGCGCCCGAAGATAGCCCAGTCCCTGCAGCGTGGTGCGCACGGCCTCGTCCAGCGGCGTGTGCGGCTCCGCGCCCAGCACGCTGCGCAGCCGCTCGCCCCCAAGGCGCACGGGCTGGCGCCAGAGGTAGCGCATCTCGCGCATCTCCCACAGCGTGGGGACGAAGGGCGAGGCCAGCGTCACCAGCCACCACGGAAACGGCCGCACCGGGGGCACGGCGCTGTCGCCTTGCTGCACTGCCGCGCGCTGGATGGCGGCGGCCAACTGCGTGCCGTCCGCGTCCCAGTGGCCAGCCATATGGAAAGTGGCGAAGGCCGGCAGGCCGGCGCGCCGCTCCAGCAGCAGCGCCATGGTGCGCGCCACGTCGGGCAGGTAGGCCCACTGGTGGCCCGTGCCGGGCGCGGCGGGGTTGCGCACCACCGCCACCGGGCGGCCTGGGCGCACCAGCCCTTGTGCGAACCAGTTGTTGCCCGCCCGGGGCCCGAAGAAATCGCCCGCGCGCACGACGATCACACGGCAGCCGCGCTGCAGCGGGTGCTCCACCGTGGCCTGGCGCAGCCGGCGTTCCAGCTCCACACGGATCGCGCCCTTGCGCGTCAGGGGCTGCTGCGGCGCATCTTCGTGCAGCGCGCCGAAGGCGCCCGGCCCGTAGTTGTAGACCGTGCCGGGCAGCACCACGGTGGCGCCTTCGGCCTGCGCGGCGGCGATGGTGTTGTCCACCATGGGCAGCACCAGCTCGTTCCAGCGGCGGTAGCCGGGCGGGTTCACCGCATGCACGATCACGGCGCAGCCCCGCGCGGCGGCCAGCACGTCTCCCCGCCGCATCGCATCGCCGCGCAGCCAGGTGATGCCCTCGCTCTGCCAGCGGGCGGCGCCGGCCGGTGCCTCCGGCGGCAGGCTGCGGCGCAGCGCGCGCACCTGCCAGCCCCGCTCGCGCAGCTGGCGCGCCACCTCGCCGCCGATGCCGCCCGTGGCCCCCAAGACCAGAACCGTTGTGCCGTCTGCCGTGTCGTCTGCCATGTCCGAGCTCCTGGAAGGAATGAATGAATCGATGAAGGAATGGCGCCAGTCTGGGTCTGCGGCAATCAAAAGCAAATTGCCTAAAAAAGTGGGGTGGCTATACATTGGCGTATGGATTCGCCCCGTACCCACGACATCGGCTGGGAGCTGTACCGCTCCTGTCTCGCCGTGCTGCGCGAGGGCTCGCTCTCCGCGGCGGCCCGCGCCCTGGGCCTGACCCAGCCCACCATCGGCCGCCACATCGCGGCGCTGGAGGAGGCGCTGGGCCTGGTGCTCTTCACCCGCTCGCAGCAGGGCCTGCTGCCCACCGAGGCGGCGCTCGCGCTGCAGTCCCACGCCGAGGCCATGGGCCATGCAGCAGCGGCCCTGGTGCGCGCCGCCCATGCGCAGGGCGGCGGCGTGCGCGGCACGGTGCGCGTGAGCGCCAGCCACGTCATCGGCACCGAGGTGCTGCCGCCCATGCTGGCGCGCCTGCAGGCCGAACACCCGGAGCTGACCGTGGAGCTGGCGCTGAGCGACCGCATGCACGACCTGCTGCAGCGCGAGGCCGACATCGCCATCCGCATGGCCGAGCCGCGCCAGGAGGCGCTGGTGGCGCGCCGCGTGGGTGCCGTCGATCTGGGCCTCCATGCCCACCCCGACTACCTGCAGCGCCAGGGCACGCCGCAGTCGCTGGCCGATCTGCGGGGGCACCGGCTGATCGGCTTCGATGCGGAGACGCCCTTCATCCGCTCGGCGCGCCAGCGCTTTCCCGCGTGGCAGCGCGAGCGCTTCAGCCTGCGCAGCGATAGCGACCTGGCGCAGCTCGCCTGCATCCGCGCGGGCCTGGGGCTCGGCATCTGCCAGACCGGGCTGGCGCTGCGCGCGCCGGCCCTGGTGCGCGTGCTGCCCGGAGATTTCGCCTGGGGCCTGGAGACCTGGGTGGTGATGCACGAAGACCTGCGCCATAGCCCGCGCTGCCGCGCCACCTTCGATGCGCTGGTGGCGGGCCTGCAGCGGTATCTGGCCGAGGGGGCGGGCGTGCCGGCATGAGGGGGGGCGAGGGAGACATTTCCGGCGGGCGCTCGCGGCTGGTCTCGGGATGGTGCGAATCGGGGCGGTGAAAGGCTAAGGCCGTGCATGCGCATCGAGCCCGGCCCATGCGGCGCACCCGAGGACTCCCTCATTCCCATGGCGCTGCAACGCGATCCCCTGCGGGACCGCGAGCACGTTCTCAGGGCTGCAGGCCTTCCGCTGCCAGTGCGCTCGCCCGCAGCTAGCTGCCGCAAATGAAATGGATGGATCGCGTCACGGGGCAAGACGCCATTCCATGGGCCGTTATCTGCGGGGCAGCAGCACGCTAGAGCGCAGCGAAGCGGTCCGTCGCGTCCAGCAGGCGGCCCAGGATGCCGGGTTCGGTCCAGGCATGGCCGGCGCCCTCGACCAGGTGGAACTCCGAACCTGGCCAGGCCTGGTGCAGGGCGTGCGCATAACGCACCGGGCAGGGCATGTCGTAGCGGCCATGCACGATGACGCCCGGAATGCCGGACAGGCGATGGGCCTCGCGCAGCAGCTGGCCGTCTTCCAGCCACGCGCCATGCATGAAATAGTGGTTCTCCAGCCGGGCGAAGGCCAGGGCGAAGTGGGCGTCGGCATGCTGGTCGTGATTGGCGGCGCTGGGCAGCAGCGTGATGGTCTCGCCCTCCCACAGGCTCCAGGCCAGGGCCGCTTCTTGTTGGCGGGCCAGGTCCGGGCCCGTCAGCAGCCGGTGGTAGGCCGCCATCATGTGACCGCGCTCGGCCTGCGGCACAGGTGCCTGGAAGCGTGCCCACTTTTCGGGAAACATCTCCGATACCCCGTACTGGTAGTACCAGTCCAGCTCGGCCCGGGTCACGGTGTAGACCCCGCGCAGCACCAATTCGCTCACGCGTTGCGGGTGCTTTTGTGCGTAGGCCAGTGCCAGGGTCGAGCCCCAGGAGCCCCCGAACACCAGCCAACGCTCGGTGCCGGGGCGCAACTGGCGCAGGGCCTCGATGTCATCCACCAGATGCCAGGTGGTGTTGGCCTCCAGCCCCGCGTGCGGTGTCGAGCGGCCGCAGCCGCGCTGGTCGAACAGCAGCAGGTCGTAGCGGGCCGGGTCGAACAGGCGCCGGTGCGCTGGCGAGATGCCGCCGCCCGGGCCGCCGTGCAGAAACACGGCCGGCTTGGCCCCGGGTGTTCCCACTCGCTCGTAGTACACGCGGTGGCCGTCGCCCACGTCGAGCAGGCCGGTCTCGTAGGGTTCGATGTCGGGGTAGAGCGCGCGGGTTTCGGACATGGCATGTGTCGGGGTAGGCAGGAGCCGAAAGTATCGCCGGGGCGAGCGGCTCAGCCAGTCGATAGGCCCTTGCGCTGCCGCGCCACCTCGCCCACCAGCTCCCACACGGCCTGGGCCATGGGCGCCAGCTCGCGGTGCCGGCGCCGGGCCAGCACGATCTCGCGGTCCACGCGCGGCACGAGCGGGCGCACGGCCAGGCGCGGCAGGCCTTCGGGCGGCACGGCCAGCGTAGGGATGACGGAGATGCCCAGGCCCGCATCAAGCATGCGGAAGATGGTGGTGGCATGGCCCACCTCCTGCGCCACGGTATGCGGCACGGCCTGCGCGGCCAGGGCCTGGTCGATCAGGCGGCGGCTGCCGGAGGCGTGGTCCAGCAGCACCAGCGATTCGCCGGCGAGGTCTGCCCAGCGCACGCGGGCCTTGGCCGCCAGCCGGTGGCCGGGCGGGCAGGCCAGGCAGAACGGGTCGGTCAGGATCGGCTCGCAGTGCAGGGCATCCCGGTCGCTGGGGTCGATGACCACGCCGAAATCCACTTCGCCCGAGAGCACGCTCGCCAGCACGTCGTTCTGGATGCGGTCGAGCAGCAGCAGCTCCACGCCCGGCAGCGCGTCGCGGCAGCGGGCGATGCATTCGGGCATGAGGTGGGCCGACAGCGTGGGGCTGCTGGCCACGCGCACGCGGCTGCGGCGCGCGCTGCCCATGCCGCGCACGTCCAGCAGCATGCCTTCGAGCTCGTCGAGCAGGCGCGGCAGGCGGGCTGCCAGGCTGCGGCCGGCCTCGGTCAGCTCGACCTCGCGGGTGGTACGGTGCAGCAGCTTCAGGCCCAGCTGCGCCTCCAGCTCGGTGATGGAACGGCTCACGGCAGGCTGCGTCAGCCCCACCGCATCGCCCGCGCGGCTGAAGTTGCGGGTGGCGGCGACGGCCTGGAAAACATGCAGCTGGCGCAGGGTGACATTCATGCGCTGCGATCATAGAACCATCAGAAGAATCCATTTCACTTCTAGATGGCGGTGGGTTCCAATCGGCGCATTCCCATTCTTTCCGATGTGAGATCCGCCATGGCCCGCCCCCGTTTCCTGCCCGACAACTACGTGCTGGCGCTGCTTTCCACCGTCGCGCTGGCCAGCGTGCTGCCGGCCTCCGGCATGGCCGCGCATGTGTTTGAAAACCTGACCGTCGCTGCCATCGCTCTGCTCTTCTTCCTGCACGGCGCCAAGCTCTCGCGCGAGGCCATCGTGGCGGGCCTGTCGCACTGGCGGCTGCACCTGCTGGTGATCGCCTGCACCTTCGTGCTGTTCCCGCTGCTGGGCTGGGCGCTGCGGCCGGTGCTGGAGCCGCTGGTCACGCCCGAGCTCTATGCCGGCGTGATCTATCTCTGCGTGCTGCCAGCCACGGTGCAGTCGGCCATCGCCTTCACCGCCATGGCGCGGGGCAACATGCCCGCGGCGATCTGCAGCGCATCGGCCTCCACGCTGCTGGGTATCTTCATCACGCCCGTCCTGGTCAATCTGCTGCTGCCGCAGATGGTGGCGGGCGCGGTCGGCGGGCAGCACCCGGGCGCGCTGGCCGGCATCGGCCGCATCATGCTGCAGCTGCTGGTGCCCTTTGTCGCCGGCCACCTGCTGCGGCCCTGGATCGGCGGCTTCGTCAAGCGCCGCGCCTCGGTGCTCAAGCTGGTGGACCAGGGCTCCATCCTGCTGGTGGTCTACACAGCCTTCAGCGCGGCGGTGATCGAAGGCCTGTGGCAGCAGATGCCGCTGAAGGCGTTGCTGGGCCTCTTCTTCGTGTGCGGCGTGATTCTGGCGCTGGCCATCACCTCGTCCACCCTGCTGGCGCGCCGGCTGGGTTTCTCGAAGGAAGACGAAATCACCATCGTCTTCTGCGGCTCCAAGAAGAGCCTGGCCAGCGGCGTGCCCATGGCCAACGTGCTGTTCGCCCCTCAGGCGGTGGGCGCCATGGTGCTGCCGCTGATGCTGTTCCACCAGATGCAGCTGATGATCTGCGCCGTGCTGGCCCAGCGCTATGCGCGCCGGCCACAGCCTGCCGCCGAGGGCGCCGTGCCGGTGGCGGCGGCTCCCGCGGCGAGGCCCTGAGCCGGGCCCGGTTTCCCGGTCCGCGCAGGCCCCGGGTGTCCTTCAGGCGGCTGCGCGCAGTGTCGCCATGTCGATCACGAAGCGGTAGCGCACGTCGCTGGTGAGCATGCGTTCGTAGGCGGTCTCGATCTCGTCCATGCGGATGGATTCGATGTCCGCCACGATGCCGTGCTGTGCGCAGAAGTCCAGCATCTCCTGCGTTTCGCGGATGCCGCCGATCAGCGAGCCCGCGAGGCGCCGGCGCTTCATGATCAGGCTGAACACGTTGGGCGAGGGGTGGGGGCTGGCCGGCGCGCCCACCAGCGACATGGTGCCGTCGAGCTTGAGCAGCGCGAGGAAGGCGTCCAGCCCGTGCGGCGCGGCGACGGTGTTCACGATCAGGTCGAAGCTGTTGGCATGCGCGGCCATTTCATCGGCGTTCTTCGAGACCACGACTTCATGCGCACCCAGCCGCTTGGCGTCTTCGCGCTTGGAGTCCGAGGTGGTGAACAGCACCACGTGCGCGCCCATCGCGGCGGCGATCTTCACGCCCATGTGGCCCAGGCCGCCCAGGCCCACGATGCCGACCTTCTTGCCCGGGCCGGCGTTCCATTGGCGCAGCGGCGAATAGGTGGTGATGCCCGCGCACAGCAGCGGCGCCACTTCGGCCAGCTGCGCCTCGGGGTGCGTGATGCGCAGCACGAAGCTCTCGCGCACCACGATGTGCGCCGAATAGCCGCCGAAGGTGTTCGCGCCCGTGCCCTGCTCGGGGCCGTTGTAGGTGCCGGTGAAGCCGTTGTCGCAGTACTGCTCCAGGCCTTGCTCGCAGGGGGCGCAGTGCTGGCAGCTGTCCACCATGCAGCCCACGCCCACGATGTCGCCGACGCTGAACTTCGTCACCTTCGGCCCCACCGCCGTCACGCGGCCCACGATCTCGTGGCCGGGCACGCTGGGGAACTGGGTGCCGGCCCACTCGCCGCGCACGGTGTGCAGGTCGGAGTGGCAGACGCCGCAAAAGAGAATGTCGATGGCGACGTCGCGGTCGGCGGGCGTGCGCCGCTCGATGGTGAGCGGGGCGAGCGGCGTGGTGGCGGACTGTGCGCCGTAGGCGAGGACGGAGTTGCTCATGGCGAAATAGGGAGTGTTGTTGTGGATTGGGACACCACGTTAGCGGATGGGCGGCACGGGTGCAGCCCGCCGGCGCATCGACCACCGGCGGCCTGCGGACTCTGCCGGCGGGCGCCGCACGCGGGGCCGGGCCCTGTGCTATGGGGCCCGGGGGGCTCACGCTGCTGCCTACTTCTTCGGCGGCACTTCGTTGCGATGCTCGTTCGCCTCTTCCTCGCCGGGTGGCACCTCGAGGCGATCGTTGCGTACCTCTTTCATCAGCTTTTCGCCTTCGGCGTCGGTGCCGTCGAGCGGCACGTCGCGCTCCTGGGTGATTTCGGGCTCGTCGTGAGCGGTGGAGGCGGGAGGGGTGGATGGTGTGCTGGACATGGCTGCTCCTGAGGCAAGGTGGAAAGCCGGGACGGAAACCCCGAGGCGGCGCTGAACCATTCACGCGCCGCAGCGCGCGGGGGGCTTGTTCAGCGTCGCCTTAACTTGCGCCCATCTCCGCGCCAGATGGGGTAGGCGGGAGGCGCGGCTTGCCGCCCGTGTAGTTCAGCGGGCCTCAGATGGTGGGCCCGGCATCCTGCGAAGCGCCGGCCGTGCGCAGCCGGCTGGGCGCCAGGGCGCCCGCCGAATCCAGGATGGGATAGGCGATGGAGCAGATGTGCGAGTTGATGCGCTTCAGTTCGCTGATGAGGTCGATGTGCAGCGAACTGGTCTCCATGCTGTGGACGGTCTTGTCCGCCAGCCGTACGAGATGGGTGGCCGCGTAGGCGCGCTCCAGGTCACGGAAGCGGGCTTTCTCTTCCAGCAGCTTCTGTGCGTCGCGCACGTTGCCGTTGAGGAACACGCTCATGCCCAGGCGCAGGTTGCCCACCAGGCGCTGGTGCAGCTCGGTGATCTCGGCCATGCCGGCTTCGGAGAACTGGCGGCCCTTCTTGATCTTCTTGTCCTCGATGTCGATCAGCACGCGCTCGATCACGTCGCCCACCTGCTCCATGTTGATGGTGAAGCTGATGATGTCCGTCCAGCGCCGGCTTTCCTCCTCGCCCAGCGCCTCTCGGGAGATTTTGGTCAGGTAGTACTTGATGGACGAGTACAGCTCGTCCACCTCGTCGTCCATCTTGCGCAGCCGCTCGGCCAACTGCAGATCATTGCGGCGGATCACGTCCATCACGCCGGCCAGCATGGTCTCGACCACGTCGGCCTGGTGGAGCGCCTCGCGCGTGGCGCAGGCGATGGCCAGCGACGGGGTGCTGAGCGCGGACGGGTCCAGGTGCTGAGGGCGGCGGCTCTGCGTGCCGGCCGGCTTGGGCAGCAGCCGCGTGACCCAGTGCGCCACCCATTGCGTGAAGGCGATGAAGCCCAGGCTGATGACCACGTTGAAGGCCAGGTGGAACAGCACCACGCCCTGGGCCATGCCGGGCAGCAGCGGGTGGACGTGCCGTATCCAGAGGCCGGTGAAGGGCGCCACCAGCAGCACGCCCATCAGCTTGAAGGCGAGGTTGCCCACGGTGACCTGGCGCACCTCGACCGCCGACTTGGCCGTGGTCAGCACCGCCAGCAGGCCGCTGCCCAGGTTGGCGCCCAGCACCAGGCCCAGCGCCACGTCCAGCGGGACCACATGGGAGGCGGCCATGGCCGAGATCAGCAGCACGATCGCGAGGCTGGAATAGGCCAGCACCGCCAGCAGCGCGCCCATGAAGACTTCGAGCACGATGTCGCTGTTGAGCGAGCCCAGCATGGCGCGGATGATGGGCGAGGCCAGCATGGGGCCGCTGGCCTGCACCACCATCTCCAGCGCCATCAGCATCAGGCCCAGGCCGATCAGCACGCGGCCCACGCGGCCGGCGGTGCTGGCCTGGCGCGTGATGAACAGCACCACGCCCACGAAGATGAAGAGCGGCGACAGCCACGACAGGTCGAACGAGAACAGCACCGACATGAGCGCCGTGCCCACGTCGGCCCCGCGCATCACGGCCAGCGCGGCGGGCAGGGTGATGAGGCCCTGGCCCACGAAGGACGAAGTCATCAGCGACGTGGCCGTGCTGGACTGCACCAGCGCCGTCACGCCCATGCCCGAGAGCGCGGCCGAGAAGCGGTTGCCCATGCTGCGCGCCAGCATGCTGCGCAGGTTGGCGCCGAACACGCGCAGCACGCCGGTACGCACCAGGTGCGTACCCCAGACGAGCAGCGCCACGGCTGCCAGCAGATTCAACAGATGCTTCATGGACGAAAGAACGGACCCGCCAAGCTACCAACCCTCCAACGGAGAATGCGACGCACGCCCATGCCCTGAAAGGGGGCCGGGCCATGGGTGCAGCATACTCCTGATTCGATAGCGCACCGCCCGCCAGCAGGGCGGGCTGGCGGCCGGGTGCGGCGATGGTGGTTCGGCCCGGGCCGGGGGAGGAATCATGCGCCTCCTGCGGGCGCGGCGGCGTAGTCCTGCGCCGATGAAGCCCCGGCCGAGGGCGGTGGCCAGTGTGGCGGCGTCGCTGGGCGGGTCGGTGGGCTGAAAGTGCTTGCAGCCGAGGTGGAGTGCGCGCCTATTGCTATGAAAAGGTGAGCATTTCCCCGGCGTTCCCGCCTCAGTCGATCAGCTGCCCGCCATCGTGGAAGGGATGCGGCCCTTCGTGGCGCCCGCTCGCGGCCAGGTGCGAGACCAGCCGACCGCCGGCCGGCAGCGCATGCACGGCGTAGCCGGGCGGCTCCAGCGTCCAGGCCGAGGGCGCATCGGGCGCCAGATCCAGGCAGACCTGGTGGGCGGGCGAGGGCACGGTGAGCGCCACGCTGCCGCCGAAGCGCACCTGGATGCTGCGGTGCAGGTGGCCGCAGATCACGCGCTCCACGTTGGGGTGGCGGGCCACCAGGGCTTCGAGCGCTTCCGCGCCCTGCAGCAGGCCGATCTCGTCCATGTGGCCGATCAGCGTGCGAAAGGGCGGGTGGTGCATGGCGATGACCACTGGCCGGTCGCGGTGCGCATCGAGCTGCGCGGCCAGCCAGTCCAGCCGTTCGGCGCACAGGCTGCCTTCGCTCGCGCCGGGCACCACGGTGTCGAGCGCGATGAGCTGCATCGCGCCCACCGGCACGCTGTATTGCACGAAGCCTTCGGTGCCCAGCCACGCATGCTCGGGAAAGCTGGCGCGCAGCTGCTGGCGCTCGTCGTGGTTGCCGGGCAGCAGGTAGATGGGCAAGGGCGCGAGCGGCGCCAGCAGCTCGCGCAGGTGGTCGTATTCGGCGGCGCGGCCGAAGTCGGTCAGGTCGCCGGTGATGACCACGGCATCGGGCCGCTGCGGCAGGCGGCCGATGCTGGCCACGGCTTCGCGCAGATAGGGTGCGGTGTCGATGCGGCCATAGGCCAGGCGGCCGGGCTCGCGGATATGCAGGTCGGAAAGCTGCAGCAGGAGGGTGTGGGGTGCGTTGGCTGTCATGGGTCAGGCAGCGGCGTGGGCTTCGTCGTTCAGGGGCATGAGGCGGTGCGGGGCGATGCGGATGGCGACCGTGTCGCCGGCGCGGGCGGCATGGTCGCGGGCCACGTCGGCACGCAGCGGGGCCTGGCCGGCCACGTCCAGCGTGAGCTGCACGCGGTCGCCCAGAAAGCTGCGGTGCGTCACGTCGGCATGGCCCCAGCCGGGCTGGCCGAGCACGGTGGGTTCGACCTCCACGTCCTCCGGGCGCACCAGCCAGGCGTCGCAGGCCGGGCCGGGCGGCACGGGCAGTTCCAGCCCGCCCAGTTCGATGCAGCCTTGCCGCCCGGTGGTGGGCCGCGCGAGCCGGTTCACCCGGCCCAGGAACGAGGCGACGAAGGGGTGGGCGGGCGTTCGGTAGAGCGTCTCGCCGTCGCCCACCTGCACGATGCGGCCGGCCTGCATCACGGCCAGGCGGTCGGCGATGGCGAGGGCCTCCTGCTGGTCGTGCGTGACGTGGATGGCGGTGATGTGTAGGCGGCGCAGCAGCTCGGCCAGCTCGTCGCGCAGCGACTCCTTGAGCTTGGCGTCCAGCGCCGTGAGGGGCTCGTCCAGCAGCAGCACGCGCGGGCGCACGGCCACCGCGCGGGCCAGGGCCACGCGCTGGCGCTGGCCGCCAGAGAGCTCGGCCGGGCGGCGCTTTTCCAGGCCGGTGAGGCGCACCAGGTCGATCAGCTCGCCCACCGTGCGGCGGCGCTCGGCCTCGGGCACGCCGCGGATCTTGAGGCCATAGCCGATGTTGCCCTCCACCGTCATCTGCGGAAACAGCGCGTAGTGCTGGAACACCATGCCCACGCCGCGCCGCTCGATGGGCAGCTGCGTCACGTCGGTGCCGCCGAAGGCGATGCGGCTGCCGGCGTCGGGCGCCTCCAGCCCGGCGATCAGGCGCAGCAGCGTGGTCTTGCCGCAGCCGGAGGGGCCCAGCAGGGCCAGCACCTCGCCGGGCTCCACGGCCAGGTCGGTGGGATGCAGGCCGCGCGCGCCGCCGGCATAGGTCTTGGCGCACTGGACGATGTCCACGCGCGTGCGTTCGAGTTCAATTGCCATGGTGTTTTTCGATGAAGTTGCCGACGGCCTGCAGGCCCCAGAGCACGGGCAGGATGACGAGCAGGAAAACGAGGGTGTAGGCCGAGCCGACCTCGATGCGCATGGAGGCATAGCTGTCGGCCAGCCCCACGGGCAGGGTGCGGGTGAGCGGGGTGTGCAGCATCCAGGTGAGGTTGAATTCGCCCACCGAGAGCGTGAACACCATCAGGCTGCCCGCCACGATGGCTGGCAGCACGGCGGGCACCAGCACGCCCAGGAAGCGCTGCGCAAAGCCTGCGCCCAGCGAGCGCGCGGCCTCTTCGAGCGAGCGCAGCTCGTCCTTCTGGAAGGCCGAGCCCACGGTGCGCACCATGAAGGGCAGGGTGAAGATCATGTGCCCGACCAGGATGAAGGCGAAGCTCTGGCGGAAGCTCGACAGCTGCCCGTAGGCCAGGATCAGCGCCAGCGCGCCGGCCAGGCCCGGCACCGCCACGGGCAGGGTCAGCAGCTCCTCGAAGAGCCGCGCCCAGCGCGAGCGGCTGCGCGCCAGCGCATAGGCGCAGGGCACGCCCAGCAGCAGGTTGCCCGCCACGCACAGCAGCGCGAGGGTGAGCGACCAGGTCACGGTGCTGCCGTAGTTCTCCCACACCTCGCCCAGCCAGCGCAGCGTGAGGCCGCTGTGCAGGCCCACGCTGTAGTTGTTGACCAGCCCCGCCATCACCGAAAGGGCGATGGGCGCGGCCATGAAGAGGGCCACCAGGGCCGTAAGGGCCACCAGCGCCCAGGGCGCCTGCCTTGCGTTTCTCATCGTGGCGCTTTCTCAGAAGGCGGACGTGCCGGCCCAGCGGCGCGAGAGCCAGAGCACCAGCCAGGTGATGAGCCCCAGCGCGATCGACAGGCTGGCCGCCAGCGCGAAGTTGGCGTAGTTGGTGAATTCGTCGTAGATGGTGATGGGCAGCACCTCGAACTTGGCCGACAGCGTGAAGGCCGTGCCGAAGGCGCCCATGGCGGTGGCGAACACGATGGCGCCGCAGGCCAGCGTGGTGGGTGCGAGCGCGGGCATCCACACGTCGCGCGCCACGCGCCAGCGCGAAGCGCCGAGCGAGCGGGCGGCCTCTTCGAGCTGCGCCTCCATGGCGCCGGCCGCCGCCGTGTAGGTGGCGATGGCGCGCGGCAGCGAGAAGTAGAGGTAGGCCAGGAACAGGCCCAGCAGGCCGTAGGCGAAGGTCACGCGGCCCAGGCCCAGCGCATCGGTGAGCCCCGCCAGCGTGCCCTGGCGCCCGCCCAGCAGGATCATGAAGAAGCCCACGATCACGCCGGGGAACGAGAGCGGCAGCGTCAGCAGCGACAGCAGCAGCTGCCGGCCCGGAAAGCGTTGGCGCGCCAGCGTGATGCCCACCAGCGCGCCCAGCACCAGGGTGGCCAGCGTGACGGCGAGCGACAGGCCCAGTGTCTGCAGCAGGCTCTGCAGGTAGCGGCCGTTCGTTACGACTGCGAAGTAGGTCGCCCAGCCCTGGCGCGCCGGCAGCGCCAGCAGCAGGGCCGTAGGCAGCAGCCAGAAGGCCGCGAAGAATGCCACGGCCGGCGCAGCGCAGGCGGCGAGCAGCCCGCGCGAGGGGGCGAAACCGCCGTGGCGTGCTCTCATTTCACTTCCTGCAGGTAGCGGTCGGAGAACGCCTTCTGCGCGGCGGCCATGCGGCCGTAGTCCACCGTCCTGGCGCGGGCGTATTCGCTGGCGGGCAGGAAGCGGGCCTGCACGTCGGCGGGCATGGCGGCGGCGCGCACCGGGCGCAGATAGGCCTTGGCCCAGATGGCCTGGCCTTCGTCGGAGAGCACGAAGTCCAGCACCTTCTTCGCGTCGGCGGCATGGGGCGCCTTGGCGACGAGGCCCATCACGTAGGGCACGGCCACCGTGCCTTCGGTGGGGATCACGAACTGCACGTTGGCGCCGTCCTTGTACTTGGCGCGGTAGGCGTTGAAGTCGTAGTCCAGCAGGATGGCGATCTCGCCCGAGAGCACGCGGGCGTAGGCGGTTTGCTTGGGCACGATGGGGTCGTTCTTCTGCAGCGCCTTGAAGTAGTCGATGCCGGGGCCGAAGTTCTCCAGCGTGCCGCCGCGCGCCTGGTTGGCCGCCACGGCACCCACATACCCCACGAAGGCCGAGGCCGGGTCCAGGTAGCCGATCAGGCCCTTGTATTCGGGCTTGAGCAGGTCGGCCCACGACTTCGGCACCGGCTTGCCCTTGAGGGCATCGACGTTGACCATGAAGCCCAGCGTGCCCGAGTGGATGGTGAACCAGTGGCCGGCCGGGTCCTTCATGCCATCGGGAATGTCCTGCCAGTGGGCGGGCTGGTAGGTGCCCAGCAGGCCGTCCTTCTGTGCCTGGATGGCGAAGGTGACGCCCAGGTAGGTCACGTCGGCCACGGGGCTGGCGCGTTCGGCGGAGAGCTGTGCCAGCGACTGGCCGGAGTTCTTGTTGTCGGGCGGCACGGTCACGCCTGTCTTGGCCTTGATGGCCTTGAGCTGCGTGCCCCAGTCGGCCCATTCGGGCGGGCAGTTGTAGCAGATGGCGGTCTGCGCCAGGGCGGCGGCAGCGCTGGCGGCCAGGCCCAGGGCCAGGGCCGTGTGGCGGGCGATACGCATCAAACGGTGTTGCATGGAAAGACTCCTGAAAGGGAAGGAACGGGAGAGCGGGAGAAACGGAGAAAAGGGTTGGCGCAAGGTGCTAGCGGCCCGCCATCGCGGCGGCGCAGGATTCACCTTCGCGGAATTGGTGTGGCAGCGTCAGGCTGGCCGCAGGCCGCAGGGGCGCGCCGCCGGGCTGCAGGGCCTGCACCAGCAGCTCCACGCTGCGCTGGCCGATGTCGGCATTGGGCTGGGCGATGGTGCTGAGTGTGGGCGTGAGGTCCTGCCCGAGCGCGATGCCGTCGAAGCCGGTGATGCTGATCTGCGAAGGCACGGCCAGGCCCGCCAGGTGCGCCGCGCGCAGGCTGCGGATGGCCAACAGGTCGTTGGAGCAGACGAGCGCCGTGGGCCGCCCGGGCGCCTGCAGGCGCGCGGCGATCTCGCTGACGGCGGTCTCGACGAAGGGCACTTCCAGCACCGCGCCCGGGCCCAGCCCGGCCGCGGCCATGCCGCGCTGGAAGCCCCGGCAGCGCTGCTGCGCCCGGTCGGAGGCGGCCAGCTGCCCGCTCACCATGGCGATGCGCCGGTGGCCCAGGGCGGCCAGGCGCCCCACCAGATCGGCCACCGCCTGCTCGCTGTCCACCGAGACGCAGGGGTGGGCCGGATGGCGGTTGTAGGCCAGCACGTAGGGCAGGCCGGCGTCGGTCAGCCGCTGCAGCGCAGTCGACGTCTCGGGGCTGGAAACCACCAGCACCATGCCTTCGACATTGGCGGCGAGCAACTGCTGCACGGCTTGGTCTTCCTGATCCACGCGGTAGTCGGTGGTGCAGGGCAGGATGGCGTAGCCGGCCTGGGCCGCGGCGCGCGCGACGCCGCTGAAGGCTTCGGCGAACACCGGGTTCAGCAGGGTGGGCAGCACCACGCCGATCACGCGGCTGCGCTGGGTGCGCAGCGTGCGGGCGCTGGCATTGGGCAGGTAGCCGAGCTGGCGCGCCACCTCGCGCACCTGGTCGCGGGTGGCGGGCGTGACCTTGTCGGGCAGGTTGAAGACGCGCGAAACGGTGGCGACCGAAACGCCGGCCTGCCGTGCCACTTCCTGGATGCTCATGGGGCTGATGCCTTGTCTGCGGGGTGATGTAAACGTTTACATTGAAGCGCAGCGCTGTGACGCCCTCATGACATGGCGGGCGGCTCCGGCCCGGGCCGCGGACAAAAAAAAGGCCCGCGATCGGCGGGCCTGGGGCAGAGGGGAAGGGGCTCTCGGCGGCGTCAGCGCGACCGCTTGACCCGCAGCAGCTCATCGACGATGAGGCAGATGGCGCCCACCGTGATGGCCGCATCGGCCAGGTTGAAGGCCGGGAAGTGCCAGCCGCGCGCGTGCACGTCGAGGAAGTCCACCACGTAGCCGTGCATCATGCGGTCCACCACGTTGCCGATGGCGCCGCCCAGGATGCTGGAGAGCGCGAAGCAGAACAGCTTCTGCCCCGGATGGGCACGCAGCTGCCAGACGATGAAGAGCGCCGCCGCCACGCCGATGCCGGTGAAGGCCCAGCGCTGCCAGCCGCCCGCATCCGCCAGGAACGAGAACGCCGCTCCGGTGTTGTGCGCCCGCACGATGTTGAAGAAGTCGGTGACGTACGTGGCGTCGCCCAGCCGGTAGTAGCCCAGGATCAGCGTCTTGGTGAACTGGTCGGCCACCAGGATCAGCACGGCCCAGGCGAGCCAGGGCCAGATCGAGCCGCCTTTGGCGGACGCGGCGGAGGAGGAGGTGCGGGCCATTTATGCGTGCTCCCGGTGTTCACCGCTGCCGTAGAGATTGCTCACGCAACGGCCGCAGAGGGTGGGGTGCGCCGGGTCCTGGCCCACGTCGGCGCGGTAGTGCCAGCAGCGCTCGCACTTGGCGTCGGAACTGGCCTTCACGCCGATGGAAAGCGCGTCGCCTGCGACCAGTTCGATCGCGGAGGTGATGAACACGAACTTCAGGTCGTCGCCCAGGCTGGCCAGCAGGGCATGGTCTTCCGGCGCGGCGGTGAGCGTGAGGTTGGTCTGCAGTGACGAGCCCACCTGGCCGGTGGCGCGCAGCGCCTCGATCTCCTTGTTTACCACGTCGCGGATGGCGCGGATGCGCGTCCACTTGGCGGCCAGGCCCTCGTCGGCACCGGCGATGGGCTGGTAGGTCTCCAGGAAGATCGACTCGGAGCTGCCGAAGGTCTTCCAGGCCTCTTCGGCCGTGAAGGACAGGAAGGGCGCCATCCAGCGCAGCATGGCGTGCGTGATCTGGTGGAGCGCGGTCTGGGCACTGCGGCGCGCCAGGCTCTTGGGCGCGGTGGTGTAGAGCCGGTCCTTGAGCACGTCGAGGTAGAAGCCGCCCAGGTCTTCCGAGCAGTAGAGCTGCAGCTTGGCGACCACGGGGTGGAATTCATAGACCTGGTAGTGCGCCAGCAGATCGGCCTGGAATGCGGCCGCACGCGTCAGCGCGTAGCGGTCGATCTCCAGCATCTGGGGGAAGGGCACGGCGTCCGTGGCCGGGTCGAAGTCGCTGACGTTGGCCAGCAGGAAACGCAGCGTGTTGCGGATGCGGCGGTAGGCGTCCACCACGCGGGCGAGGATCTTGTCGTCGATGCCCAGGTCGCCCGAATAGTCGGTGGAGGCCACCCAGAGGCGGATGATCTCGGCGCCCAGCTTGCCGCTCACCTGCTGGGGCGAGACGGTGTTGCCCAGCGACTTGCTCATCTTCTTGCCCTGGCCGTCCACCGTGAAACCGTGCGTGAGCAGGCCGCGGTAGGGCGCGCGGCCGAAGATGGCGCTGGCCAGCAGCAGCGAGGAATGGAACCAGCCTCGGTGCTGGTCGTGGCCTTCCAGGTACAGGTCGGCCTCGGGGCCGCTGTCGTGGTGCATGCCGGCGTGGGTGCCGCGCAGCACGTGCCAGAAGGTGGAGCCGGAGTCGAACCACACCTCCAGGATGTCGGTGCTCTTGGTGTAATGGGTCGCGTCTTCGGCGCCCAGGATCTCTTCGGCCGTCACGCGGCTCCAGGCCTCGATGCCGCCGGCTTCGACGATGGTGGCCGCCTGGTCCATGATTTCCATGGTCCGCGGGTGCAGCTCGCCCGAATCCTTGTGCAGGAAGAACGGGATGGGAACGCCCCAGCTGCGCTGGCGCGAGATGCACCAGTCGGGCCGGCCGGCGATCATGTCGCGCAGGCGGGACTTGCCGTTCTCGGGGTAGAACTTCGTCTCCTCGATGGCGGCCAGCGCGATCTGGCGCAGCGTCTGCGCGGGCTTTTGGGCCGGATCGGTGAATACGCCTTCGCCCTCGTCCATGCGGATGAACCACTGCGCGGCGGCACGGTAGATCACCGGCGTCTTGTGGCGCCAGCAGTGCGGGTAGCTGTGCGTGATGTCCTTGGTGGCCATCAGGCGGCCGGCGTTCTTCAGCGCCTCGATCACGACCGGGACGGCCTTCCAGATGTGCAGGCCGCCGAAGAGGGGGAAGTCGGCCGCGTAGGTGCCGTTGCCCTGTACGGGGTTGAGGATCTCGTCCAGCGCCATGCCGTGGGCCACGCAGGAGTTGAAGTCGTCCAGGCCGTAGGCGGGCGACGAATGCACGATACCCGTGCCGTCGTCGGCGGTGGCGTAGTCGGCCAGATAGACCGGCGCGAGGCGCCGGTAGCCGTAGCTGCCGTCATCGCTGGCCACGTCGTAGAGCGGGTGCTCGAACTCCAGCCCGGCGAGCTGCTTGCCGGCGGCGGTGGCGATCACGCTGCCCGTGAGGCCGTAGCGCTCCAGGCAGGCGGCCACCAGCGGCTCGGCCACCAGCAGGATGCGCTCGCCCGTGTCCACCAGCGCGTAGCTGATCTCGGGATTCAGGTTCAGCGCCTGGTTGGCGGGGATGGTCCAGGCGGTGGTAGTCCAGATGACGACGAAGGCGTCTTTCTCGAGCGCGGGCAGGCCGAAGGCCGCGGCCAGCCGGGCCTTGTCGTGCGCCTTGAAAGCCACGTCCAGCGTGGTGCTCTTCTTGTCCTGATATTCGATCTCGAACTCGGCCAGCGAGGAGCCGCAGTCGAAGCACCAATAGACGGGTTTCAGGCCGCGATAGACGAAGCCGCGTTCCATCACCTTCTTGAGCGCGCGCAGTTCGCCGGCCTCGCTCGCGAAGTTCATGGTCTTGTAGGGGTGGTCCCATTCGCCCAGCACGCCCAGGCGCTGGAAGTCCACCAGTTGCTGGGCGATCTGCTCGGTGGCGAAGGCTCGGCCCTTGGCCTGCATCTCGTCGCGCGGCAGGTTGCGGCCATGCAGCTTCTCGATGGCATTCTCGATCGGCAGTCCGTGGCAGTCCCAGCCCGGGGCGTAGAGCGCGTCGAAGCCCTCCAGCTGGCGCGCCTTGGTGATCATGTCCTTGAGGATCTTGTTCACCGCGTGGCCGATGTGGATCTGGCCGTTGGCGTAGGGCGGGCCGTCGTGCAGGATGAACTTGGGCGCGCCGCGGCGGGCATCGCGCAGGCGCTTGTAGATGCCCTTTTCATCCCATTCCTGAACCCAGCCCGGCTCGCGCTTGGGCAGATCGCCGCGCATGGGGAAGGGCGTGTCGGGCAGGTTCAGCGTGGCGCGGTAATCCGTGCCGTTGGCGGGGGTGGAGGCGGTGGGGTTCTGTTCGGACATGGCAAGACCTGGGGTGCTTTCCGTGGCGGCGGCCCGGAAGGCGGGGAAAGAGGGGCGGGGGCAGTGGGCCGTGGTGCAGCGCCGCCGCAGCGTGTGCCGCGGCGGTGGGCGATCGTCAAATTCGGTCGCGCGTGGTCTGGCGGTGGGTTTCGGCGTGGGTGCTGCCGGCGAAGAACGCCCGCGCGTCGTCGCAGTCCTTGGCGATGCCGGCGGTCAGGGCGTCGAAGCTGTCGTATTTCAGCTCGTCGTGCAGTTTGAGCAGGAGTTCCACACGGACGATTTTACCGTAGGCCCCTTCCGGCCCCAGGTGGGCGGGCCACTGCAGGCAGTGCGTCTCCAGCAGAACGCGGCCGCCGTTCACGTCGTTCGCGTCGAGCGAAGGGCGCACGCCCAGGTTCGCCACGCCGGGCAGGGGCGCGTCGCCCAGGCCGTGCACGCGCACCGCGAAGATGCCGCTCGCGGCCGGCTTCCAGTGCGCGAAGCGCAGGTTCAGCGTGCGGAAACCGTCGCCCGCGCCCGCGCGGCTGGCGCCCAGGTCGCGCCCGAGCTTGCGGCCATGCACCACATGGCCGCTGATGGCGTAGGGCCGGCCGAGCAGGGCGGCGGCGGCTTCCATGTCGCCGCGCGCGAGCGCATCGCGCACGGCCGAGCTGGATACGCGAAGGCCATGCACCTCGTAGCTGTTCATGCGCGCCACGTCGAAGCCGCGCTCGCGGCCGGCCTTGTCCAGCAGGGCGTAGTCGCCCGCGCGCTGGGCGCCGAAGCGGAAGTCGTCGCCCACCAGCACGTAGCGCGCGCCCAGGCCGCCCATCAGCACTTCGTCGATGAACCCCTGCGCGGGCTGGCGGGCCAGGCTTTCGTTGAAGGGCAGCACCACCGTCTGCTGCACGCCGCAGGCGGCGAGCTCGGCCAGCTTGTCGCGCAGCGTGCCGATGCGGGCCGGGGCCAGCTCGGGCCGCTGGCGGGCGGCGGCGAAGTAGTCGCGCGGGTGCGGCTCGAAGGTGAGCACGCAGCTGGGCACGCCCCGGTGCGCGGCCTCGCTGTTGAGCAACGCCAGCATGGCCTGGTGGCCGCGATGCACGCCATCGAAGTTGCCGATGGTGAGCGCGCAGGCCGGCGCGATGCCGGGGTGTTGGAAGCCGCGGAAGATCTTCATCCGTTTGCTCTGTTTTTGATAGCGTTAAGCGCAGGCGCAACAAGCGCTGGACGCCAATTTGTCATGAAAGGAGTATATTGTGCGCCAGGGAAGTGCTGGACGAACGACGCTGCGGCGGTTCATTCAGCGGCCTCCCTGGGTGGCTTGGCAGGCCACCGCGAGACATCAGCGTTCCGATTCTTGTGAATTTCAGCAGGAGGCGTGTTGTGAAGGTCTTGAAGTTGTCGGCCCAGGGGCTGCCCCAGTCGTGGATCTCGCTGGAGCAGGCGGTGATCCACTACGCCGCAGGCGAGGTGCGCTGGGAATCCGGTGCGCAGGTCGCGCTGTTCCGCGGCGGCCACAACGCCGTGACGGGCGAGCAGTCGGTGATCGCCGTCAACAGCATCATCGGCACCCGGGGCGTGCCGGCCATCAACCCGTACGACCTCAAGCCCACGCTCACCAACAGCAAGCTCTTCGCGCGCGACCGCAACGTCTGCGCCTACTGCGGCGGCCACTTCCACGAGGAAGAGCTGACCCGAGAACACATCGTGCCTTTCGCCCGCAACGGTGTGGACCACTGGATGAATGTGGTCACCGCCTGCCGCCCCTGCAACCACCGCAAGGGCCCGCGCACGCCCGAGCAGGCCCACATGCCGCTGCTCTATGCGCCCTACGTGCCCAGCCTGTGGGAAGACTTCATCCTGCGCAACCGCCGCATCCTGGCGGACCAGATGGAGTTCCTGATGGCGCACGTGCCCAAGTCGTCCCGCCTGCTCGACTGAAGCGCGGTGCCGAATGGCAGCGTAAACGCAATCGCGAAATGCAAAGGGGGCTGAGCACAGCCCTCTTTTTTTGCCTTCTCCAGCGCGAGGCTGGCCTCGGTGCTACTGGCTGATCTCCAGCAGCACCACATGCCCTTGCGCAGCCGGCCAGGTCTGGCCCGTCACCCGTTCGCCGTTGAACTCGGCGGTGATTGCACGCTGCGGCCCTGCCGGCTTGACCTTGGCGGAGGACACCCCGGCGCCGGCGGGCACGCCCGGCGGCGGTGCGCCGTCCAGCAGCATGCGGTCGCGGGCCGGGTCCAGGTA
Organism: Lampris megalopsis; assembly: GCA_022114975.2. Taxonomy (NCBI): domain Eukaryota; kingdom Metazoa; phylum Chordata; class Actinopteri; order Lampriformes; family Lampridae; genus Lampris; species Lampris megalopsis. The sequence continues at coordinate 167,576 of JAJHIY020001155.1, forward strand.
GCCGCGCGGGCGGGTGACGGTGACGATGGCATCGGCCGTGCGGTCGGCGTCGGCGATGCGTTCGGCGCGCAGGTGCACCAGGTCGCTGCCGCGCGGGAAGCCGCTTCGGTAGATGTGCGTTGTGGCATAGCCCGGCGCCGAGAGAACGAATTCCACCGGCACGTTCGGCGCGACGGTGAGCGGCCCCCAAACGCCGTCCGCGCCGACGGTGCGGCTGAGCAGCGGCGCACCGGTGCGTGCGCCCGTTGCCGGATCGGTCATGAACACCTGCAGTTGCGCGCCGCGCAGCGGCAAGTTGTTGCTGAAGCTGCCCGAGGCGGGGTCGGTGGAGTTCAGGCCGAGCCCGGTGATCTTGCCGTTGAGCACCGCCGCGCTTTCAGCGGCGATGTCGGTGCGGGCGGGGGCTTCGCCGGTGATGAAGCGGTAGGAGGCATCGAAGGCCGCGGGCGAGAAGGAGGTTTCGCGGTGGTCGATGCGCGGGATCACCACGTTCTGCGCGCCCTTGAGTTCGGGCCCGGCGGCGGTGACATGGGTCGGCGTGCCGGGCCGGCCGATCCACAGTCCGTCGGGCTGGGCGAACTTGTCGTTGCCATCGGAGCGGATGGTCATCCACCGCGCCGGGCCGGCCACTTCGTCGCCTGCCGCATTCCGGGGGGTGTTGAGCCGCGTGAGGAAAGGGCCGGTGCCCGAGAACTCGCTGCCTTCGCGAAAGCCTGCAATCGCCCACACGCCGTGGTTGGGGGTGCCGCCCAGAACGACATGGCTCACCGTGCGGTCGCCACCGCCGTTTTGCAGGTAGTTGCGGATGGCGTAGCCACCGCGCGAATTGCCCAGCAGCACGACATGGCTGGCGCCCGTGGCCTGCAGCACCTTGTCCACCTCGGCTTTGAGGTAGGCCATGTGTTCGGCGGTGGAGGTGCGGCCTGGCTGGGCCACGGTGTCGTCATCGCGCGCGAGCGGATAGGGCACGTCGATGGCGTGCAGTAGTTCGCGCGGCCAGCCGTTGGACTCGAAACGCCAGGCCGTGGTCTGCCACAGCGCCGCGGTGTCGCCGTTGCCATGGACGAAGACGATGGGCGGGCGATCAGGCGTGCTGGAGCCGCAGCCGGCCAGGACGAAGGACGTGGCGGCGGCGGCCATCAGCAGCGACCGGCGCTGCAGCAGGGAAGGGGGCATGGGGCGCTCCAAGAAAAGCGAAAGGCCCGGGAACGCGGCGAGCGATACCCTGGGCCTCGGATCAAAGAAAGCCGGCCGATGTGCGTCAGCGCAGGCGGGCGGAAGTGCGCGGGCTTATGCGAAGACGCCCGCCGTCTCCTGCATGCGGGCCGAGACCTCGCCCAGATGGTGCAGTGTGTCGCCCCAGGCCATTTCCATCTGCGTGAGTTTCTTGAAGTAGTGGCTGCCGATGTATTCGTCGGTCACGCCGATGCCCCCGTGCAGCTGCACCGCCTGCTGGCCCACGAAGCGCATCGACTGGCCCAGCTGCACCTTCGCGCGCGACAGGGCGCGGCGGCGCTCCGCAGGCGCCTCGCCCAGCTTGAGGCTGGCGTAGTAGCTCATGGAGCGGGCCAGCTCCAACTGCATCTTCATGTCGGCCACGCGGTGGCGTAGGGCCTGGAAGCTGGCGATGGGCACGCCGAACTGCTTGCGCTGGTTCATGTAGTCCACGGTGAGGGCCAGGGTCTGGTCCATCACGCCCACGGCTTCGGCGCAGGTGGTGGCAATGCCCACGTCGGCGGCCAGTTCCAGCGCGGCAAGGCCGTCGGTGGTGACGAGCGTGGCCGGCGCGTGGGTCAGCGTGACCTCGGCGGCGCGGCTTTCGTCCTGCGTGCGGTAGCCCTGCGTGGCAACGCCGCTGGCCGTGCGCTCGACCAGGAAGAGGGCGATGCGTCCGTCCAGCTGCGCGGGCACGATGAAGGCATCGGCCTGGTCGCCGGCGGGAACTATGCTTTTCATAGCGCTGAGCGTATAGCTGTCGCCGGCCTGCGCCGCTTTTGCCTCGCAGACGTCGAGGCGGTAGCGGGCCTTGCGTTCCTGGTGGGCCAGCACCACCAGCGCCTCGCCGCTGGCGATGCGCGGCAGCCAGTCGGCCTGCACGGCTTCGGGGGCATAGTCGGCCAGAACGCGGCTGGCGATGAAGGTCTGCGCCAGCGGCTCCAGCACGATGCCGCGGCCCAGCTCTTCCATGGCCACCATGGCATCCACGGCGCCCTGGCCCAGGCCGCCCTGCGCCTCGGGCACGGTGAGCGCCGTCAGGCCCAGCTCGGCCAGCTCGCCGTAGGCCGCGCGGTCGAAGCCGCCCGCCGCCACGATGCCCTTGCGGCGCTCGAAGCCATAGCCCTTCTCCACCCAGCGGCGCACCGCGTCACGCAGGGATTGCTGGTCATCGGAAAAATCAAAGTCCATTGCATGTCTCCAAAAGCAGTTCGGTGCAGAGCACTTGCGCTCACCCTGCAAAGTCCAGCGCAGCTCTTGCTGGAACCCCCTCGCAGAGGGAGCCGGGGGGAGCAGTCCGGTCGCGCTGGGCGCGGACCGTTCAGGGCGTCAGCCCAGAACGGTCTGAGCGACGATGTTGCGTTGCACCTCGTTGCTGCCGCCGTAGATCGTGGTCTTGCGCAGGTTGAAATAGGTCGAGGCGAGCGGCGCATTGGCGGCCACGCCGCCAGGGAAGTCGCCCTGCCAGCCGGCTTCCATGGCCTCTTCTATGAAGGGCAGGCTGAAGGGGCCGGCCGCCAGCATCATCAGTTCGGCATAGCGCTGCTGGATCTCGCTGCCGCGGATCTTGAGCAGGCCGGCGATGTCCAGCGAGTTCTTGCCCGACTTCTCGGCCGAGAGCACGCGCAGGACGAGCATCTCCAGCGCGACGATGTCCACCTCCAGCTGGGCGATCTGGTCGCGGAAACGCAGGTCTTCCCAGAGGCCCTCGGCCTTGGCGATGCGTTTGAGGCGTTCCAGCTCGCGCTTGCTGCGGTTCACGTCGGCGATGTTGGTGCGCTCGTGGCTGAGCAGGTGCTTGGCGTAGGTCCAGCCCTTGTTCTCCTCGCCGATGAGCTGGTCGGCCGGCACCTCGACGTTGTCGAAGAACACCTCGTTGACCTCGCATTCGCCGTCCAGCAGCTTGATGGGCCGCACGGTGACGCCGGGCGACTTCATGTCCAGCAACAAGAAGGAGATGCCGGTCTGGGGCTTGCCCTCGGTGCTGGTGCGCACCAGGTTGAACATCCAGTCGCCGTACTGGCCCAGCGTGGTCCAGGTCTTCTGGCCGTTGACGATGTACTTGTCGCCCACGCGCTCGGCGCGGGTCTTGAGGCTGGCCAGATCCGAGCCCGAGCCGGGCTCGCTATAGCCCTGGCTCCACCACACCTCGCCGCTGGCGATGCCGGGCAGGAAGCGCTTTTGCTGCTCGGGCGAACCGAAGGCCATGATGACGGGCGCCACCATCACCGGCCCGAAGGGAATGATGCGCGGCGCGCCGGCCAGCGCGCATTCCTCCTCGAAGAGGTGCTTTTGCACGGCAGTCCAACCCGGGCCGCCGAATTCCTTAGGCCATCCGTAGCCCAGCCAGCCCTTCTTGCCCAGGATCTTGGCCCAGCCCTGCATGTCTTCGCGCGACAGGCGCAGGGCGTTGTGGACCTTGTGGGCGATATCCGCGGGCAGATGGGCGCGGACCCAGCTGCGCACTTCCTCGCGGAAGGCCTGTTCTTCGGGGGTGAAAGCGAGATCCATGCAGCTTGTCTCCTGTCCAGAAAATTCTTGGAAAGCCGGGGCTTTTTCGATCTCGCCGTTGTAGCACGGGCGTGCTTTTCCTCTCTGTCAGGGTGGCGACACGGCCCCTTCGTCCGCGCTGCCCGACTCGCCTTCATCCGGTGCGGCGGGCGGAGCGATGCCGAGTTCGCGGCACAGCTGCTGCACCACGCCGCGCAGCTGGGCGACTTCGGCCTCCAGCGCGGCCACACGGGGCGCGAGGGCGCCGCCAGCAGCGCCTTCGGCGGGGGCGTGCGCCACCTGCGCGGCCGTCAGGCTGGCCACATCGACGGGGCCGCAAAGCAGGTGCGCCCAGCGCGGCTCGCGGGCGCCGGGCGCGCGGGGCAGCAGCACGACCAGCGGGCCGCCCTTCTCGTCGCTGCGCTCGGCCAGCTCGTTCAGGAAGGCCTCGACCGAGGAGATGTCGGCGAAGCGGTGCCAGCGCTCGGAGTTGATGCGCAGCTCGCCCGCCGTCTGTGGGCCGCGCAGCATCAGGAGCGACAGCAGCACGGCGGACTGGTCGGGCACGCCCACGCCGCGCGGAAAGTTGTGCTCGAAGCGCGTGGCCCGGTTGCCGCCGATCTCCACCGACAGGCTGCGCTGGCGCAGGCCGTCCAGCGCCTCCTGCGCCTGGGCATCGGTGAGCTGCATGACCGGGTCGCGGCTGCTTTTCTGGTTGCAGCCGGTGACGACGGAGTTGAGCGTGAGCGGATAGCTGTCGGGCACGGTGCGCGACTTCTCCATCAGCGTGGCGAGCACGCGGGCTTCGGTGGCGGTCAGCGGGCGGGTGCGAGGGTCGAAGGACATGGCGGCGGGGATAATTGCGGGCTAATGAAGAAGAACATCGTGATTTTGATCTCCGGCGGTGGCTCCAATATGGCAGCCATCGTGCGGACTGCGCAGCAGCAGGACTGGGAGGGCCGCCACGGCGTGCGGGTGGCCGCCGTGCTGAGCAACCGCGAAAGCGCTCAGGGGCTGGAGTTCGCCCGCAGCCAGGGCATCGCCACCCAGGCCATCGACCACCGTACCCACGCCACGCGCGAGAGCTTCGACGCGGCGCTGGCCGCCGCCATCGACGTGCACGAGCCCGCCCTGGTGGTGCTCGCGGGCTTCATGCGCATCCTGACCGAGGGCTTCGTCGCGCACTATGCGGGCCGGCTGGTCAACATCCACCCCTCGCTGCTGCCGGCCTTTCCGGGTCTGCACACGCACCAGCGCGCCATCGACGCGGGCTGCAAGGTGGCGGGCGCCACCGTCCACCAGGTGACGGCCGACCTGGACGCCGGCCCCATCGTGGCCCAGGGCGTGGTGCCCGTGCTGCCGGGCGACACGGCCCAGGCGCTGGCCGCCCGCGTGCTGGCGCAGGAGCACGCGATCTACCCACCGGCGGTGCTGGGTCTGCTCATCAATGCATAGCGATTGACGAAGGCTGCAGGCGGGCTGCAGCCATTTTCAGGGCGAATCCTGGGTGGCTGAGTCGCCGCAGCGCGTGAAGCGCAGCTGCGCCACGCCCTCGATCACCACGGTTTCCTCGAACATCGCCGCGGGCCGTACCCAGAGGCCGTGGGCGCCGTAGAGTGCGCGGTAGAGCACCATGGGCTCCAGCGTTTCGCTGTGCCGCACGAGGCCCAGCACGTCGTAGAGGCCGCCCTTGTAATGGCGGTAACGGCCCGTGGACAGGGCGGGCAGGGGCGGCAGGTCGTCGTCGGTGGGCGCGGTCATGGCGTGTGTCTTTATCAAGCTATGGAAATGGTAGCTGCATGCGCTGCCGGCGAAGGGGCTGCTGCCGGTTTTCGGTCGATGCAGCGTGGCAATGGCCCTGAGGCCGCCGCAATGGGACAATCGGGCCATGCACCCTAAAGCCCTTTTGGACGCCTGCGCGGAACTCGTCAGGCTCACGTTGACCTTCGAACACCCCGCGGATTCCGTCGTTTCCCGTTTCTTCCGCGACAACCGCGCCCTTGGCCCGCGCGAGCGCGCCACCCTGGCCGAGACCACCTACACCGTACTGCGCAAGAAGCTGCTGTTCGAGCAGCTGGCCCGCTCCGGCAGCGGCCCCAAGGAGCGGCGCCTGGCCATCCTGGGCTTCCACGGCCCGCGCGATTTCCTCAAGAGCGCGCTCAACGACCAGGAAAAGACCTGGCTCGAACAGTGCGACACCGTCCAGCCCGACGACCTGATGGAGCGCCACCGCCACAACCTGCCCGAGTGGCTGGCCGGCCCGCTCAAGGCCCAGCTGGACGCGGGCTTCTGGCCTCTGGCTGAAAGCCTGCAGCAGGGCGCGCCGCTCGATCTGCGCGTGAATGCCCTGGCCGACAAGCGCGCCGAGGTTCAAAAGGAACTCTCCGCCGCCGGCATCAAGGCCGTCGCCACGCCGTATTCGCCCTGGGGCCTGCGCGTGGATGGCAAGCCCGCGCTCACCAAGCTGCCCGCCTTCGTGCGCGGCGCCATCGAGGTGCAGGACGAGGGTTCGCAGCTGCTGGCCTTGCTGCTGGACGCCAAGCGCGGCGAGATGGTGGTCGATTTCTGCGCGGGCGCGGGCGGCAAGACCCTGGCCATCGGCGCCAGCATGCGCAATACCGGCCGGCTCTATGCCTTCGACGTGTCGGCCCACCGGCTCGATGCGCTCAAGCCGCGCCTGGCGCGCAGCGGCCTCTCGAACGTGCATCCCGCCGCCATCGCGCACGAGCGTGACGACCGCGTCAAGCGCCTGGCCGGCAAGATCGACCGCGTGCTGGTCGATGCCCCCTGTTCCGGCCTGGGCACGCTGCGCCGCAACCCCGACCTGAAGTGGCGTCAGTCGCCCGAGGCGCTGCAGGAGCTGGTCGCCAAGCAGACCGCCATCCTCGCCAGCGCCGCCCGCCTGCTCAAGCCGGGCGGCCGGCTGGTCTATGCCACCTGCAGCGTGCTCCCGCAGGAAAACGAGGAGATCGCCCAGGCCTTCTCTGCCGCACACTCCGACTTCGCGCCGGCCGATGCGGGCGAGCTGCTGACCCAGCTCAAGGTGGAGAACGCCGCGCAGCTGTGCAGCGGCGGCGAGACGGGCACTGGCTATTTGCGCCTCTGGCCCCATCTGCATCAGACCGACGGCTTCTTCGCCGCCGTGTGGACGCGCAAGCCCTGATGTGGGGCCAGCGCCCTTTTGAGAGACGGAATACCTTCGATGCTGCTACCTGACTGGGCGTTCCTCGACGCCGCGATCGACTGGCTGGCCCATGGCACCCTGGATTTGTCCTGGTGGCAGGTGCTGCTCTACACGCTGGTCACTACCCATATCACCATCGCCGCGGTGACGATCTTCCTGCACCGTTCGCAGGCGCACCGCTCGGTGGACCTCGGGCCGGTGCCCTCGCACTTCTTCCGCTTCTGGCTGTGGCTGGGCACGGGCATGGTCACCCGCGAATGGGTGGCTGTGCACCGCAAGCACCACGCCAAGTGCGAGACCGAAGACGACCCCCACAGCCCGCAGACCCGCGGGCTCGACACCGTGATGTGGCGCGGCGCCGAGCTGTATCGCGCCGAATCGGCCAATGCCGAGACGCTCGTCAAGTTCGGCCACGGCACGCCGCAGGACTGGATGGAGCGCAACGTCTATGGCCGCTACAGCGCTTTAGGCGTGTCGCTGATGCTGGTGCTCAATCTGGCGCTCTTCGGCGCCCTGGGCGCCACCGTGTGGGCCGTGCAGATGCTCTGGATTCCGTTCTGGGCGGCCGGCGTGGTCAACGGCGTGGGCCACTTCTGGGGCTACCGCAACTTCGAGGCGACCGATGCTTCCACCAACCTTGTGCCCTGGGGGCTGGTCATCGGCGGCGAAGAGCTGCACAACAACCACCACACCTACCCCACCTCGGCCAAGTTCTCGGTCAAGCGCTATGAGTTCGACATCGGCTGGGCGTATATCCGCCTGATGCAGGCCGTGGGCTGGGCCAAGGTCAAGAAGATGCCGCCCAAGCTGCGCCTGGGCGAGGTCAAGGCCGTGGCCGACGAGAAGACGCTGGAGGCTGTGATCGCCCACCGCTACGAGATGATGGCCGGCTATGCCCGCAGCGTGCGCCAGGCCTGCCGCGACGAGCTGGCCGTACTCAAGGCCCGCCAGGCCGACGTATCGGTACTGCGCGCTGCGCGGCGCTGGCTGCACCGCGATGCCGAGAAGGTGCCCGCGCGTGCCCGTGAGCACATCGCCCTGGCACGCCAGGCGCACCCGGTGCTCGACAAGATGGTCTCCATGCGCGAGGAGCTGCGCCAGCTGTGGCTCAACACCTCGCGCACCCGCGAGCAGCTCACCGCCGACCTGCAGGCCTGGTGCCAGCGCGCGGAGGAAAGCGGCGTGGCCGCGCTGCGCGATTTCTCGCTGCGGCTGCGCGCAGCCCAGGCCTGAGCGCCTCTCCCTGAGCGGCGGCGCTGCTGCTCAGGCCGCAGCCCTCTCGGCCGTGACAGGCCGCGTGCCGCCCCGCAGGCGCTGCAGCAGCCCCGCCAGGGCGCACAGCGGCCAGGCCGCTTCTGCGGGCGGCGGCTCCATCACCTGAAGCACGGCGGCGTCCTTGCCCATGCTCGACAGCTGCAACCAGGCCGCTTCGCCCGGCTGCGGCGCGCTCCAGCCATGGCCGGTGGCCAGCCGCTGCACCGGGGGCTGCGCCAGCAGCACCTGCCCGCACATCGCCGGGCCGGCCTGCAGTGCGATCCGGCCTTCAGCCACGCGCAGGACGGCGCCGGGCGGCAGGCGCATCCAGGTGCAGGTGCCGGCGGGCAGGGTGAGGGGCGATGCGGCGGATGGCGTGGATGGGGCGGTGCGGGTGGAAGGCATGGTGTTTCCTCGGTGCGCAAGGGGCTTGCAAAAGAGCCTCCAGCGTAGGCCGCACGGTCTTTGCGCAACAGGCACAGGCGCGGTCGCCCCGGGCCGTAACAGCGGCTTTTTTTCCGGTGCTGTTATGGTTCCGGCAAGGCCCGCCTGTATCTGTCGCACTCCTCGCGCCTGGGGCATCATCTTTGCGCCCCGTCCTCTGTCTGCGCCCTCTGCCCATGTCCTCGCGCTCCCCCCAGCCTTCTCTCGCCATCGTCCATGAGCCGCTGCCCCCGACAGCGGCTGCTGCGGGGGTGCCGCGCTACCGCCAGCTCGCGGGGCTCTACGAGCAGGCCATTGCCTCCGGCAGCCTGGTGCCCGGCATGCGGCTGCCGTCGGTGCGCGAGCTGTGCCAGCGCCACGGCGTCAGCCTCACGACTGCGCTGCAGGTGCTGCGCCACCTGGAAGGGCAGGGCTGCGTCGAGGCGCGCGAGCGCGTGGGCTATTTCGTGCGCAGCAGTGGCCGCTCCGATGCGCTGCCTGCCGTGCGCGAGCCCGAGCTGCACGAGCCGTTGGCGCCCGATCCCCACGTCTTCGCGGGCATCAACGAGCGGATTTCGCTGTTCCTCGAAAAGGCCCGCCGCGCCGGCCCCGGCGTGCTGGACCTGGGCAGCGCCATGCCTGCGCCCAGCCTGTTCGACGCGACGGCACTCAACCGCCTGGCTGCGCGCCTGCTGCGCGAGCAGCCCGACATCCTGGTCTATGGCCCCTCCGCGCCGACCACGCACGCCGAATTCCAGCAGGCCATGGCACGCCATGCGCTGGGTTTCGGCGTCAGCCTCTCGCCCGACGAGATCGGCGCCACGCACGGCAACTCGGAGGCAGTGAACCTGGCGCTGGACGCCATCGCAGAGCCAGGTGACGTGATCGCAGTGGAGTCGCCCACCTTCTTCGGCATCCTGCAGGCCATCGAGGTCCGCGGCCTGCGTGCGCTGGAGATCCCCAGCAGCCCGCGCACCGGCATCTCGCTGGAGGCGCTGGAGCTCGCAGCGCGCAACGAGCCGCGCCTGAAAGGCGTGGTGGTCGTGCCGCACCTGCAGATGCCGCTGGGCAGCGTCATGCCCGACAGCCACAAGGAGCGGCTGGTGGCGCTGTGTGTCGAATACGGCCTGGCGCTGATCGAAGACGACATCTACCGCGAATTCGTCGAATCGCCCCAGCCGCTGCGCCCGGCCAAGGCCTGGGACCGGCCGGGCGAGGCGGGGCAGGTGATCTACTGCGCATCGCTCAGCAAGAGCTTCGCCCCTGGCCTGCGCCAGGGCTGGATGAGTGCTGGCCGCTGGCATGCGCGGGTGCAGATGCTGAAGTTCGCCCGCACCCGCAACATGCAGTCGTGGTCGCAGCTGTTGGCGGCGCGCAGCGTCGATTCACCCGATTACGAGCGCCACATGCGCCGGATGCGGCTGCAGCTGCGCGAGCAGCGCGAGGCCTCGGCGCGGGCCATCGCACGCTACTTTCCGCCGGGCACGCGCCTGAGCCTGCCGCCGGGCGGCATCAGCCTGTGGATGGAGCTGCCTCCGGGTATTTCCACCAGCCGGGTCTACGACGAGGCGCTGGCGCGCGGCATCCGCGTGGCGCCGGGCTCGATGTTCTCCAACACCGGGCGCTACGAGCACTTCCTGCGCATGAGCTGCGGCATGCCCTTCACGCCCCAGGTGGAGGCGGGCTACCGCGTGCTGGGCGAGCTCATGGCGGCCCAGCAGCGCCCCGCGGCCGCCGTGGCGCCCCAAGCTGCCCGCCTCGGCGGATTGCGGGCATAAAAAAACCGCCCCGAGGGGCGGTTTCTTCGTTCAAGGGAGTGAACCTGAAGGATTACTTCAGCTTCATTTCCTTGTACTCGACGTGCTTGCGAGCCTTGGGATCGAATTTCACGATCAGCATCTTCTCGGGCATCGTCTTCTTGTTCTTGGTCGTGGTGTAGAAGTGGCCGGTACCCGCAGTGGATTCCAGCTTGATCTTGTCGCGTCCGCCTTTGGTTGCCATGGTCGCTCTCCTTTAAGCCTGGCCGCGTGCACGCAGGTCTGCGAGCACGGCGTCGATACCGTTCTTGTCGATCAGGCGCAGACCGGCGTTGGAAATGCGCAGACGCACCCAGCGGTTTTCGCTCTCAACCCAGAAACGGCGGTATTGCAGGTTCGGCAGGAACCGGCGCTTGGTCTTGTTGTTGGCGTGGGAAACGTTGTTCCCGACCATGGGGCCTTTGCCCGTGACTTCACATACGCGTGCCATGAGGACACTCCGAAAGTTTTTAACGGCCGAAAGCGAAGTGCCCTGCAGCTTGTGCTGCCGGGCCTGCTCATGCGGCCTCACCTCGCCAGAAAGGGTGGCGGTAACCCGATTGCCAAGCCCGGCAGCACCCGTGAAAGAAGTGCGCAGAAGTCAGCAAAGCCGCAGATTATAGCCTGAACGTGGCTGGCACCTCAAGTGAGGGGCCAGCCAGTGCCGCGCAAGGCCCTTCTGAGGGCGGCTTAGATCGTGCCTTCCTGCTCAAGGAAACGTTGCGCGTCCAGCGCGGCCATGCAGCCCGTGCCGGCGCTGGTGATGGCCTGGCGATAGACGTGGTCCTGCACGTCGCCGGCCGCGAACACGCCGGGCACGCTGGTCTGCGTGGCGAAGCCCTTGAGGCCGCCCTGCGTGACGATGTAGCCGTTGTCCATCGCCAGCTGGCCGTTGAAGATCTCGGTGTTGGGCGCGTGGCCGATGGCGATGAAGCAGCCTTGCAGGGCGATGTCCTGCGTGCTGCCGTCCTGCGTGCTCTTGATGCGGATGCCGGTCACGCCGGAGGCGTCGCCGAGCACCTCATCCAGCGTGTGGAACGTCTTGAGCTCGATCTTGCCGGCGGCGACCTTCTCGTTGAGCTTGTCCACCAGGATGGGCTCGGCCTTGAACTTGTCGCGGCGGTGTACCAGCGTCACCTTGCGGGCGATGTTGGAGAGGTACAGCGCTTCCTCGACGGCGGTATTGCCGCCGCCCACCACGCACACGTCCTGGTCGCGGTAGAAGAAGCCGTCGCAGGTCGCGCAGCCCGACACGCCCTTGCCCATGAAGGCTTCTTCAGAGGGCAGGCCCAGGTACTTGGCCGATGCGCCAGTGGCGATGATCAGCGAGTCGCAGGTGTAGGTGCCGCTGTCGCCCGTCAGGGTGAAGGGGCGCTTGCTGAAGTCCACCGTGTGGATGTGGTCGAACACGATCTGGGTCTTGAAGCGCTCCGCGTGCTCCAGGAAGCGCTGCATCAGTTCGGGGCCCTGCACGCCGTTCACGTCCGCGGGCCAGTTGTCCACCTCGGTCGTGGTCATCAGCTGGCCGCCCTGGGCCATGCCGGTGATGAGCACCGGGTTCAGGTTGGCGCGGGCGGCATAGACGGCGGCGGTGTAGCCGGCGGGGCCGGAGCCGAGGATCATGACTTTGGCGTGCTGGATGTTCGACATGACGGGATCAGAAAGGAAAGGGTTGGTTGGCGCCTGGCCGGGTGCTTGGCTGGGCGCGGATCGCCTCGGTAGGCGGCTCCCGCGAGTATGGACGCGCGGGGGCCGTCCGGGGCGGCGGCTTATCAATGGCCGCGATTGTAAGAACCGATGACCGACCCCGGCGAGGGCAGGCCATTCGGGCGCATGGCCGGCTGTGACAGGTCGTGACAAGGCCATCGGGTAAGCTTCGCCGCGCATTTTTCGATATGACCTATTCACTCAATACCCTGAACGCTTCGTCCTCCGCGAAGTCCGCGCCCCGCAGTGGCGCGGCGCGCTTCGGCCACGAAATCGGCCTCGTGCTGGGCCTGCTGGCCCTCGTCTTCTGGCTGCTGGCGCTGGTCAGCTATTCCGGCCACGATCCGGCATGGTCCACTTCGGGCGCCAACGACGGCCGGCTGGTGACCAACTGGGCGGGGCGCTCCGGCGCCTGGCTGGCGGACTGCAGCTATTTCGCGCTCGGCTTTTCCGTCTGGTGGTGCTTGGCGGCCGGTGTGCGCGCTTGGCTGGCATCGCTGGCGCGCTGGATGGGCGGCGGCGAGGTGGCGGCGGGCGCCCATGCGCCCTGGCTGCGGCGCCTCCTTTTCTGGGGTGGGCTGGCCATCTTGCTGTGTGCGAGCACGGGGCTGGAATGGTCGCGCCTCTACCGTTTCGAATCGCTGCTGCCGGGCAAGGCGGGTGGCGTGCTGGGCTATGCCATGGGCCAGCTCGGCGTGAAGTGGCTGGGTTTCACCGGCTCGGGCTTGGTGGGCGTGATGCTGGTGGTGCTGGGTGCAGCTCTGGTGTTCCGCTTCTCGTGGGGCAATGTGGCCGAGCGCCTGGGTGGGCGCCTCGAAGGGCTGGTGCAGTTCGGCCGCGCCAAGCGCGAGCAGGCGCGTGACGTGGCGGTGGGCAAGCGCGCAGCGCGCGAGCGTGAAGAGGTGGTGCAGGAAGAGCGCCACGAGGCCGAGGAGCACCACCCGCAGCCCGTCCACATCATCGAGCCGGTGCTGCACGACGTGCCGCAGAGCGCACGTGTGGTCAAGGAGCGGCAAAAGCCGCTCTTCACCGAAATGCCCGACAGCCGCCTGCCGCAGGTGGACCTGCTCGACGGCCCGCTGGCGCGCCAGGAGACCGTGGCGCCCGAGACGCTGGAGATGACCAGCCGCCTGATCGAGAAGAAGCTCAAGGACTTCGGCGTCGAAGTGCGCGTGGTCGCGGCCATGCCCGGGCCGGTCATCACGCGCTACGAGATCGAGCCCGCCACTGGCGTGAAGGGCTCGCAGATCGTCAACCTCGCCAAGGATCTGGCCCGCTCGCTCTCGCTGGTGTCCATCCGCGTGATCGAGACCATTCCCGGCAAGAATTTCATGGCGCTGGAACTGCCCAACGCCAAGCGCCAGTCGATCCGCCTCTCGGAGATCCTGGGCTCGCACATCTACCACGAGGCCAAGAGCATGCTCACCATGGGCCTGGGCAAGGACATCGTGGGCAACCCGGTGGTGGCCGACCTCGCCAAGATGCCGCACGTGCTGGTGGCCGGCACGACCGGCTCGGGCAAGTCGGTGGGGATCAACGCCATGATCCTCTCGCTGCTCTACAAGGCCGAGGCGCGCGACGTGCGCCTCTTGATGATCGACCCCAAGATGCTGGAAATGTCGGTCTATGAAGGCATCCCGCATCTGCTCGCGCCCGTGGTCACCGACATGAAGCAGGCCGCCAACGGCCTGAACTGGTGCGTGGCCGAGATGGAGCGGCGCTACAAGCTCATGTCCAAGCTGGGCGTGCGCAACCTGGCGGGCTACAACGTCAAGATCGACGAGGCCAAGGCGCGCGAGGAGTTCATCTACAACCCCTTCAGCCTGACGCCCGAGGAGCCCGAGCCGCTGCAGCGCCTGCCGCACATCGTGGTGGTCATCGACGAGCTGGCCGACCTGATGATGGTCGTGGGCAAGAAGATCGAAGAGCTGATCGCCCGGCTGGCGCAGAAGGCGCGCGCGGCCGGCATCCACCTCATTCTGGCCACGCAGCGGCCCAGCGTGGACGTGATCACGGGCCTCATCAAGGCCAACATTCCGACCCGCATCGCCTTTCAGGTGAGCAGCAAGATCGACAGCCGCACCATCTTGGACCAGATGGGCGCCGAGGCGCTGCTGGGCATGGGCGACATGCTCTACATGGCCAGCGGCACCGGCCTGCCCATCCGCGTGCACGGCGCCTTCGTCTCGGACGATGAGGTCCACCGCGTGGTCAGCTACCTCAAGAGCCAGGGCGAGCCCGACTATGTCGAAGGCCTGCTCGAAGGCGGCACCGTCGATGGCGAGGACGGCCCCTTTGGCGAGGGTGGTGGCAGCGAAGGTGGCGAGAAGGACCCGATGTACGACCAGGCGGTGGAGGTGGTGCTCAAAGACCGCAAGGCCAGCATCTCCTACGTGCAGCGCAAGCTGCGCATCGGCTACAACCGCTCGGCCCGCCTGCTCGAAGACATGGAAAAGGCGGGCCTCGTCAGCGCGCTCACGGCCAGCGGCCAGCGCGAAGTGCTGGTGCCCAGCCGCGGCGAGTGATCCGCCGCATCGCCACCGAGGCCCATCGAACGGTGGGCCGGCCACCGGCGGGGCTTGAATCGCCCGCAGTCCGCCCCCAGGTGACAAGGCCCGGCCTCTGGCCCATAGGAGACCCCATGAAGCAGTGGATTGCTATTGTTTTGATAGCTGCTGGCGCCCAGTCCGCCAGCGCTGATGGCCTGAAGAGCCTGGAATCGTTCATGCGCGGCGTGCAGTCCGGCAAGTCCGACTTCACCCAGACCGTGACCTCTCCGGCCAAGGATGGCCAGGCCCCGCGTGTGAAGACCTCCACCGGGAGCTTCGAATTCCAGCGCCCGGGTCGTTTCAAGTTCGCCTATAAAAAGCCCTTTGAGCAGACCATCGTCGCCGACGGCAAGACGCTCTGGCTCTACGACGCCGACCTGAATCAGGTCACCCAGCGCGCGCAGGACAAGGCCCTGGGCTCCACGCCCGCCGCGCTGCTGGCCTCTGCGCCCGATCTGCAGGCGCTGCAGAAGGAATTCACGCTGCAGTCCGCGCCCGATCAGGATGGCCTGCAGTGGGTGGTGGCCAGCCCGAAATCGCCCGACGGGCAGCTTAAAAGCGTGCGCGTGGGCTTCGCTGGTGAGAACCTGGCGGCGCTCGACATCCAGGACAGTTTCGGCCAGCGCTCGCAGATCCGCTTCACGTCCATGCAGACCAACACCGCGCTGCCCGCCTCGGTCTTCCAGTTCAAGCCGCCGGCCGGTGCCGACGTGGTGAAGCAGTAAGGACGTATTCACGATCTAAGGCAGCGGGCGGGGGGATCAGCGCGCCGCCAGCACCAGCAGCAGGCCGATGGTCGCCGGCACGGCCTGGATGAACAGGATCTTGCGACTGGCGGTCAGCGCGCCGAACACGCCGGCCACCAGCACGCAGAGCAGGAAGAACACCTGCACCTGCAGCCCGAAAGCACCGCCCAGCCACAGGCCCCACAGCAACCCCGCCGCCAGGAAGCCGTTGTAGAGGCCCTGGTTGGCGCCCAGCACCTTGGTGGCCGTGGCTTTTTCCTGCGTCATGCCGAAAGCCCGCAAACCGGCGGGCTTGTCCCACAGGAACATCTCCAGTACCAGGATATAGATGTGGAGCAGCGCGATCAGCGCGACGACGATGGCGGCGGCGGTGGAGAGCATGGGCAGGGTCCCGACGAAGAATGCAAAGGCTGGCAGCATAGCGGCCCCGCCTTTTGAAGTCCTGTCGCGCCCGGCGCCTGCGCCCACCGAATCTCTTGTCCCACAGTCCATGAACGCCAGAACTTCCGCCGCGCCATCGCCCCAAGCCCACCAACCTCTGGCTGAGCGCCTGCGACCACGCACGCTGGGCGAGGTCATCGGCCAGCAGCAGGTGCTGGGCCCGGGCATGCCACTGCGGCTGGCCTTCGAGTCGGGCCGCCCGCACAGCTGCATCCTCTGGGGGCCGCCCGGCGTGGGCAAGACCACCATCGCGCGGCTGATGGCCGATGCCTTCGATGCGCAGTTCATCAGCATCAGCGCGGTGCTGGGGGGGGTGAAGGACATCCGTGAAGCCGTGGAGCGGGCTGAGGCAGCGCGCGATGGGCTGATGCAGCAGCGCACCATCGTCTTCGTGGATGAAGTGCATCGTTTCAACAAGAGCCAGCAGGACGCCTTCCTGCCTCACGTCGAGTCGGGCCTCTTCACCTTCATCGGCGCGACGACCGAGAACCCCTCGTTCGAGGTGAATTCGGCACTTCTCTCGCGTGCAGCGGTCTATGTGCTGCAGCCGCTCGCGGCCGAAGACCTCAAGCGCATCGTGGCGCTGGCCCAGCAGATGCAAGCGCTGCCTGCTATTGAAGATGTAGCAATCGACCGGCTCATCGCCTATGCCGACGGCGATGCCCGGCGCCTGCTCAACACGCTGGAGACGCTGGCCATGGCGGCTGCGCAGGAGCGGCTGGAGATCATCGCGGACGAGTGGCTGCTCAAGGTGCTGGGCGAGCGCATGCGGCGCTACGACAAGGGCGGAGAGCAGTTCTACGACACCATCAGCGCGCTGCACAAGTCGGTGCGCGGCTCCGACCCCGACGCCGCGCTCTACTGGTTCGTGCGCATGCTCGACGGCGGTGCGGACCCGCGCTACATGGCCCGCCGCCTGGTGCGCATGGCCAGCGAAGACATCGGCCTGGCCGACCCGCGCGCGTTGCGTCTGGCCCTGGATGCGGCCGAGGTCTACGAGCGTCTGGGTTCGCCCGAGGGTGAGCTGGCGCTGGCCGAGTGCGTGATCTACCTGGCCGTGGCGCCCAAGTCCAATGCGGCCTACAAGGCCTACAACGCCGCGCGCGCCCACATCAAGGCCGACGGCACGCGGCCGGTGCCCATGCACCTGCGCAATGCGCCTACCCAGCTGATGAAGACGCTGGACTACGGCAAAGGCTACCGCTACGCGCACGACGAGGAGGGTGGCTTTGCGGCCGGCGAGAACTATCTGCCCGAAGGCATGGAGCCCCCGGGCTTCTACCGCCCGGTGCCGCGCGGGCTGGAGATCAAGATCGGGCAGAAGATGGACGAACTGCGCGCTCGCAACGAGGCCGCCGGTCAGGCAGCCCCTGAGGGCGGGGCTGACTGACACCTATCGGCCCATCACAATTTCTTATGGTCTGCGCTCCAGACTGATGCCTCGGTCTTTCCAGGGAAAACCCGTCCGTGGGCTCGCCGACGGCACGGAAGCAACTGGCTACAATCCCGCCACCTAAACCCGCACGGTACTCGTCCTGGCGGGTTTTTTGCTACATGGCAGCTTGCCCGCAACGCTGCACCGAACCCTGGTGCCTGCGCGATGGGCGCGTCACAAACGAAGGACCTTTTCTTATGGACATCTTGCTGCAACAGATCATCAACGGTCTGGTACTCGGCAGCATGTACGCCTTGATAGCCCTGGGCTATACGATGGTGTACGGCATCATTCAACTGATCAACTTCGCTCACGGCGAGGTGCTCATGATCGGCGCTCTTACCAGTTGGAGCTGCATCGGCCTGATGCAAGAGGCCATGCCTGGCGCGCCAGGCTGGCTGATCCTGTTGCTGGCGACCATCATCGCGTGCGTCGTGGCGGCTACGCTCAACTTCGTGATCGAAAAGGTGGCCTACAAGCCGCTGCGCAGCAGCCCCCGGCTGGCCCCGCTCATCACCGCGATCGGCATGTCGATCCTGCTGCAGACGCTGGCGATGATCATCTGGAAGCCGAACTACAAGCCCTATCCCACGCTGCTGCCCACCACGCCGTTCAACGTCGGCGGCGCTGTGATCACCTCGACCCAGATCCTGATCCTGGGCGTGACGGTGGTGGCCCTGGCATCGCTGATGTACCTGGTCAACTACACCCGCCTGGGCCGTGCCATGCGCGCCACGGCGGAGAACCCGCGCGTCGCGGCGCTGATGGGCGTCAAACCCGACATGGTCATCTCGGCCACGTTCATCATCGGCGCCGTGCTGGCCGCCATCGCCGGCATCATGTATGCATCCAACTACGGCACGGCGCAGCACACCATGGGTTTCCTGCCGGGCCTGAAGGCCTTTACCGCAGCCGTGTTCGGCGGCATCGGCAATCTGGCCGGCGCTGTGGTGGGCGGCATCCTGCTGGGGCTCATCGAAGCCATCGGCTCGGGCTACATCGGCACCCTGACGGGCGGCATCCTGGGCAGCAATTACGCCGACATCTTCGCTTTCATCGTGCTCATCATCATCCTCACGCTGCGCCCCTCGGGCCTGCTGGGCGAACGTGTGGCCGATCGCGCCTGACCGAGAGGGACACACCATGAAAAACACCAAAGTCCAATGGATCCTGGGCGGCATCGCACTGCTGGTGCTGCCGCTGCTGCTGCAGTTCTTCGGCAACGCCTGGGTGCGGATCGCCGACCTGGCGCTGCTGTACGTGATGCTGGCCCTCGGCCTGAACATCGTGGTCGGCTACGCCGGCCTGCTCGACCTGGGCTACGTGGCCTTCTACGCCGTGGGCGCGTATCTCTTTGCGCTGATGGCTTCCCCCCAGCTGTCCGACAATTTCGCCGGTTTCGCGGCGATGTTCCCGAACGGCCTGCACACCTCGCTCTGGATCGTCATACCGCTTGCGGCGCTCATTGCGGCGATATGCGGGGCGATGCTCGGGGCGCCCACGCTCAAGCTGCGGGGCGACTACCTGGCCATCGTGACGCTGGGCTTCGGCGAGATCATCCGCATCTTCCTGAACAACCTGGACCACCCCATCAACCTGACCAACGGCCCCAAGGGCATCGGCCAGATCGACTCGGTCAAGATATTCGGGCTCGACCTCGGCCGGCGGCTGGAGCTGTTCGGCTACGACATCAACTCCGTCACGCTCTACTACTACCTCTTCCTGGTGCTGGTGATCGTCAGCGTTGTGATCTGCTACCGCCTGCAGGATTCGCGCATCGGCCGCGCGTGGATGGCTATCCGTGAAGACGAAATCGCCGCCAAGGCCATGGGCATCAACACCCGCAACATGAAGCTGCTGGCTTTCGGCATGGGCGCTTCGTTTGGTGGCGTGTCGGGTGCGATGTTCGGTGCCTTCCAGGGCTTCGTGTCGCCCGAATCCTTCAGCCTGATGGAGTCGGTCATGATCGTTGCCATGGTGGTGCTGGGTGGCATCGGCCACATCCCCGGCGTGATCCTGGGTGCCGTTCTGCTGTCGGCGCTGCCCGAGGTGCTGCGCTACGTGGCCGGCCCGCTGCAATCCATGACCGACGGCCGCCTCGACGCGTCCATCCTGCGCCAGCTGCTGATCGCGCTGGCCATGATCGTCATCATGCTGCTGCGTCCGCGTGGTCTCTGGCCTGCTCCCGAGCACGGCAAGAGCCTCACGCAGAAGAACTGACAACAACACCGCGGAAAGTTAGCAATGGCAGAAAACTCCAAAGATGTGGTGCTGCAGGTCTCCGGCATTTCCAAGCGCTTCGGCGGGCTGCAGGCCCTCTCCGACGTGGGCATCACCATTCAGCGTGGCCAGGTCTATGGCCTGATCGGTCCCAACGGGGCCGGCAAGACGACGTTCTTCAACGTCATCACCGGGCTCTATACGCCCGACAGCGGCAGCTTCGCGTTGGCCGGCAAGCCCTATGAACCCACGGCGGTCCATGAGGTGGCCAAGGCGGGTATTGCCCGTACCTTCCAGAACATCCGCCTCTTCGCCGACATGACGGCGCTCGAGAACGTGATGGTCGGCCGCCACATCCGCACCCGTTCAGGGCTGCTGGGCGCGGTCTTCCGCACCAAGGCCTTCAAGCAGGAAGAGCAGGCCATCCGTGCCCGTGCCCAGGAACTGCTGGACTACGTGGGCATCGGCCGCTTCGCCGACTACAAGGCGCGCACGCTGAGCTACGGCGACCAGCGCCGCCTGGAAATCGCTCGCGCCCTGGCCACTGACCCCCAGCTGATCGCTCTGGACGAGCCCGCCGCCGGCATGAATGCGACCGAGAAGGTGCAACTGCGCGAATTGATCGACCGCATCCGCAACGACAACCGCACCATCTTGCTGATCGAGCACGACGTGAAGCTGGTGATGGGCCTGTGCGACCGCGTGACCGTCCTCGACTACGGCAAGCAGATCGCCGAGGGTCACCCCGCCGACGTGCAGAAGAACGAAAAAGTGATTGAGGCCTATCTGGGCACCGGAGGACACTGAGATGGCCGAGAAATCGAACAAAGTTTTGCTGGCCGTCAAGGGACTGAAGGTGGCCTACGGCGGCATCCAGGCCGTCAAGGGCGTGGACTTCGAGGTGCGTGAGGGCGAGCTGGTCTCGCTCATCGGCTCCAACGGCGCCGGCAAGACCACCACCATGAAGGCGATCACGGGCACGCTGCCCTTCGTCGATGGCGACATCCAGTACCTGGGCGAGAGCATCAAGGGCAAAGGCGCGTGGGACCTGGTCAAGAAGGGCCTGGTCATGGTGCCGGAAGGCCGCGGCGTGTTCGCCCGCATGACCATCACCGAGAACCTGCTGATGGGCGCCTACATCCGCAAGGACAAGGCCGGTATCCAGGCCGATATCGAGAAGATGTTCACCATCTTCCCGCGTCTGCGCGAGCGCAAGGACCAGCTGGCCGGCACCATGTCCGGCGGCGAGCAGCAGATGCTGGCCATGGGCCGCGCGCTGATGAGTCAGCCCAAGGTGCTGCTGCTCGACGAACCCTCCATGGGCCTGTCGCCCATCATGGTGGACAAGATCTTCGAGGTGGTCCGCGATGTGTACGCCCTGGGCGTGACCGTGCTGCTGGTCGAGCAAAATGCCAGCCGCGCGCTGGCCATTGCCGATCGTGGATACGTGATGGAATCCGGCCAGATCGGCATGACCGGCGCCGGCCAGGACCTGCTGAGCGATCCGCGCGTGCGCGCCGCCTACCTGGGCGAGTGATTCTTTCCGCCGTGGCATGGCCGCGGCGAAAGGTTGAGCAAGGGCACCTTCGGGTGCCCTTGTCGTTTCCGTGGCTGTCCGCGCATTGGTGCGTGATCGGCAAAACACAGGGGTTAGGACGGCCTTTTGTAGGACCGCGCCGACGCCATGGGCGCCCGGTTACACTCGCGCTTTTCGCCGGATCGTCACAAAAGATTCACGGCGACGTCATTATTTCTTGTCCAGGTCTGCTCAGGAGTTCGCATGTTGTTTGGAAAGCTGTTGCCGCGTGAAGGCAATTTCTTCGAGATGTTCAATCAGCATGCGGACCGCATCGTGGAGGCCGCACGTGCCTTTTCCCAGTTGGTCGCCAACTACAACGACCCTCACCTGCGCGACAAGTACAACCAGGATGTGGACAACGCTGAGCGTGCGGCCGACCGGGTGACGCACGAAGTCAACCGCACGCTGCACAAGACTTTCATCACGCCCATCGACCGCGAGCAGATCCACTCGCTCATCAATACGATGGATGACGTGGCCGACCTGATCCAGGATTCGGCCGAAACCATGGCGCTCTACGATGTGCGCCACATGACGGAAGAGATCACCCGCCTGACCGATCTCAGCCTCAAGTGCTGCGAGCGCCTGCGCGACGCCGTCAAGCTCCTCGACAAGATCGCGGAGCCGTCCGTGGCCGAGGCCGCGCTCAAGACCTGCGAGGAGATCGACCGGCTGGAAAGCGATGCCGACCGCGTGATGCGCAGCGCGTTGAGCAAGCTCTTTCGCGAAGAGCCGGACGTGCGCGAGGTCATCAAGCTCAAGGCCATCTACGAGCTGCTCGAGACCATCACCGACAAGTGCGAAGACGTGGCGAATCTGATCGAGGGCATCATCCTCGAGAACTCCTGACGCGCAGCGGTCGTCCCCTCTAGCTCCCAACAGCTTTCCATGGCAACCGTACAAACCGCCCTCTGGGTCGTGGTCCTGCTCGTCGCGCTGGCCATCCTGTTCGACTTCATGAACGGGTTCCACGACGCGGCCAATTCCATCGCCACCGTCGTTTCCACCGGCGTGCTCAAGCCCGGCCAGGCCGTGGTCTTCGCCGCTTTCTTCAATTTCGTCGCCATTTTCATCTTCCACCTGAGCGTGGCGGCCACCATCGGCAAGGGCATCGTGCAGCCGGGCGTGGTCGATACGCACGTGGTCTTCGGCGCGCTCGTCGGTGCCATCAGCTGGAACCTCATCACTTGGTATTACGGCATTCCCAGCAGCTCCTCGCATGCGCTCATCGGTGGCATCGTGGGCGCCGTGATGGCCAAGGCCGGCGCGGGTGCGCTGGTGTCCGCCGGCATCCTGAAGACCGTGGCCTTCATCTTCGTGTCGCCGCTGCTGGGCTTCTTGCTGGGCTCGCTCATGATGGTGGCCGTCGCATGGATCTGCCGCCGCGCGCGTCCGGGCAAGGTGGACAAGTGGTTCCGCCGGCTGCAGCTGCTCTCGGCCGGCGCATACAGTCTGGGCCATGGGGGTAACGATGCGCAGAAGACCATCGGCATCATCTGGCTGCTGCTGATCGCCACCGGCTACGCCTCCGCTTCGGACGCCTCTCCGCCCACCTGGGCCATCGTTGCCTGCTATGCGGCCATCGGGCTGGGCACCATGTTTGGCGGCTGGCGCATCGTGAAGACCATGGGGCAGAAGATCACCAAGCTCAAGCCCGTGGGCGGCTTCTGCGCCGAAACCGGCGGAGCGCTGACCCTGTTCCTGGCCACGGCGCTGGGCATTCCGGTCTCCACCACCCACACCATCACCGGCGCCATCGTCGGCGTGGGCTCCACGCAGCGCGCCAGCGCGGTGCGCTGGGGCGTGGCGGGCAACATCGTCTGGGCGTGGGTCCTGACGATTCCGGCCAGCGCCTTTGTCGCGGCCATTGCCTACTGGGTCAGCCTTCAGCTCTATTGAGCTGTCCCAGCGCCGGGCGGTAGAGGCCGGGCGCCCTGCCGCGGGGCGCTCCTTATTTCATAGCTGCCTGCGTCCGATCTGCGAGCGCTTGCAGCGAAAAACTCCCTGAGCCGGGGCCGGGGCACGGTGTGAACTTCCGGCTTCCGCTCCCGGCGCTGCCCCGGCAACATGAGCAGCGCACACACCGGGGAGGTGCCGCACGCCGAGCACTCCGGTCGCCGCTCGTCGTTGCGCGACAGCCTGCGGGGCCTTGCCAGCCAGTCAAGGCTTCGCTCCATCGCCCGGCACCTCGGCGCCAGCACGCAGCCCGTTCTCGCCCCGGGCAGTTTCATGATCTGCGGTTCGATGCCGTGGCCTTGCGCGCCCTCGGAGGCCGCTTCACCCGAGCCGCCGCACCGGTACCGGCGCCCTCTTAGCCAGCCGCTCGACGGCCACACCGTACGGCTGGCCCGGTGCCTGCGGACCTGCGGCTGCTCACCGGCCGGCCGCCGCAGGGTGGGGCGCTATGCAAGGCCGAATCCCGGCAGGAATGGATTGCAGGCCCTTGATTTGCGCAGGCGTATTGCTATGGTTTACGTAGCGTCCGGCGTCGGATCGCCTGCCGGCCCCTTCGGCTGGGGAATGGCCACGGTGGGCAGGGCCTGCGCGCTCGCCATCGTGGGGGGCGGCACACTGGTCGATGCCGGGGGCGAGAGCGCCATGCCGGCTTCGCGCAGCGATTCGAGAATGGAGAACAGCAGTTCGCTCTTCACCCCGCCGGCGTTGCGCGGGTTGCTCACGTAGCCAATGGCCAGGAAGGTGAGGGTACCGCTGACGATGTCTTCCAGCTGCACCACGGGCGCGGGATTGTCCAGAATGCCCTCGTGCGCAGTGAACGCGGCCAGGATCAGGTCGCCCATGCGCCGGGCGTCCACATCCAGCGGAGCAGGCAGGCGCAGGAGCACGCGGCCGGGGGCGCCGGTGAGCGTCATGTTCCGCACGGTCTTGGTGATGAATTCCGAGTTGGGGACGATCACGGTGGAACGGTCGCCCAGCTGGATTTCGGTGGCACGCACGTTCACCCGGCGCACGTCGCCCTCCGTCGTGCCGAGCACCACCCAGTCGCCCACCTTCACGGGCCGCTCGGCCAGCAGGATCAGGCCCGAGATGAAGTTCTGCACGATGGCTTGCAGCCCGAAGCCGATACCCACCGACAGTGCGCTGGCCACCCAGGCGATGCGTTCCACGCTGATGCCCAGGCCTGCCAGCGCCACGGCGATGACGACCACGCCACCCACGTAGCCCAGCAGCGTGGTGATGGAGCTGCGCATGCCCGGCTCCAGCGAGGTGCTGGGAAAGTACCGGTCGCTGAGCCAGCGCTTGAAGACGCGGATGGTGAGAAAGCCGGCGAGCAGTACGGCCATCGCCGTGAACATGGCCTGCGGCGCGATGACCACGCTGCCCACCTTCAGGCTGTGGTCGGCATTGGTGCCGCGGCGGAAGACTTCGTCCGGGCCGGTGCCGAAGGGTGCCAGCAGGGCAATCACCATGTAGAAGAAGAGCGCCACGCGCAGCACGCCCGAGGTGACCACGGCGACCTGGTCGAGCAAATTGGCATCCACGCCCAGGCCGCGGTGCAGGCGGCCGCCGAAGCCGCTCTTGGACGACAGCAGCGCCTCGCACACGTCGTCCACCACCTGGAAGGCGAGGTAGGTGGTGGCGAAGACCACGCCGGTCCACACCATCTGCCGCGCCAGGGTGCCGGCCAGCGCCACGTAGCCCACGGCCACCATCAGCGCAATGGCGAGCGTGGCCAGGTTGGCGCAGGCGACGACCAGGCCGACCCAGACCGGGCGGGGCTCGGCTGCCGGTGCATCTGCATCTGCGGCATTCCCACCGTCAGCGTCGCCGGCAGCAGGGGCGGCGGCGGGCGCCGAGGGGGTGCGCAGATGGCGCAGCGCCAGCGCCATCAGGGCCGCCACCAGCAAGGCCGACACCACGTGGACGGACACCTCGGCGGCCAGGCTGGCGCCGATGATGCTGTTGATGTCCGTTACCAGCGCGCTCAGCGCCGCGACGATGCCGATGCACCATGGGTAGGGGCTCAGGCGCGTGGCCAGACCGTCGGAGATGCCGGTCAGCCGCCAGGAGCTGCGCTTTCGCAGGAGCAGCGCATGGCCGAGCGAGATGAGCACCGCGGCGAACACGGCCGAGCGCACGCTGCTGTCGGCCAGCGACTCCACGGAATCCGAGAGCGGGGCGCCGGCTTCCAGCGCGCTCCAGAACCATTGCGCGGCCAGGCCGATGAGCAGGGTGTGGACCAGCACCGACGCCGCCGCCAGCAGCGAGCGCCGCAGCCGCCCACCCGGCAGGCGCGACGGCACCAGGCGGATCAGCAAGCGCTCGGCCAGCCAGGTGCCGGCGACCGCGAGCAGCAGCGCCCCCGCCAGGCTTGCGAGGAAGGTGCCGCGGCTTTCGGACTGCATCGCGGCGCGCACGGCGGTACGCACTTCGTTCGCCAGGGACTCGAGACGGACGGCATCGCCCGGTAGGGCATTGCGCAGGTTGCGCCAGAACACGCGGCCCAGCGGTGAGTCGATGCGGTGGGTCAGCGCCGCCTGGAACTGCTCGCGGCGCTGGCGGATGAGATCGGCGCCGCGTTGTTCGGCATCCACCATGATGAGGCGCGCGAGCTTCAGTTCCGCATCGACGGCGGCGCGCTGCTTGGTCAGCGCGGCCCGCTGAGCGGCCACGTCGGGCGAGTCGGCCTGCGCGCCTTTTTCAGGCGCGGGCCCCAGGCCAGCCAGGCGCGAGTCGATGTCGGCCAGATCGGCGGCGCGGCTGGTAGCCAGCTGCTCGGCTGCGGTGCCGATGGCGTTGACTTCACCCAGCAGCTTGCGTCCGTCGTCGTCTTCGGCGAGCTTTTGCGGGATGGCGTCCAACTGCTTGCGCAGCACATCGACGCTGGGCGGCATGGGCGTGTCGACAGGGTTGCCGTCATCGTCGTTGCCCGTCTGTGCTTGTGTGCTGCTGCCGTTGCCGCTGCTGGACCCGCCGGGCTGGGCATGGGCCGGGCCGCCGCCCATCCCGAGGAAGGCGATGGCCAGCAGCAGGCAGGCCAGGAGCTGGGTGAGGAATGGGGTGGGGGGGCGTGCGGTGGGAATTCCGCCGCAGGCGGTGCGGCAGGGAATGCGGGTCGGACAGGGCGAAATCATCCCCGGATTGTGCGATGCCTTGGGGCCGTGGTGGCATGCCGGCGAGCACGGAGCCTTGGCTGCCGCCCGCTCGCCAGCGGAAGGCCGCCGGGCGCCTCGGGCTCGACTCAGTTCGCCGCCGGGCTGAACAGATCGACCCGGTCGGTGATGATGCCGTCCGTGCCCAGGTCGATCAGCCGCTGGGCGGCCCATTCGTCGTTGACCGTGTAGCTCAGCGTGCGCAGCCCGGCGCCCTGCGCGGCGGCGACCGTTTCGGCCGTCCAGAGGGCGTGGTTGCAGACAATGGCCACGCAGCCCAGCTGCTGTGCGGTGTCGAGCCAGCCGTCGGGCAGCGTGTCGAGGAGCAGGCCGCGCGGCAGCGCGGGCACGGCGTCGCGGGCGCCGGCGAGGGCTGCGGGCTTGAACGAGGTGAGCAGCGGCGGCACCGCCTGGCCCTGCCAGAGCCGTGCGGCCTGGGCGGCGACGGCGCGGCCGGTGGCCTCTTCGGTCCCCGGCGTGGGCTTGATCTCGATGTTCAGCAAATAGCCGTTGGCGATGCAAAAGCGCGCCAGGCCCGCCAGCGATGCCGGCGGCTCGCCCGCCCAGGCGCGCGAGTGCCAGCCGCCGGCATCGAGCTGCGCCAGCTCGCTCCAGGGCCGGTCGCCGGCCGTGCCGGTGCCGTTGGTCGTGCGCGCCAGCGTGGCGTCGTGCAGCAGAAAGGGCACGCCGTCGGCGCTGAGCTTGGCGTCGCACTCGAACATCCGGAAGCCGTACGAGGCACCCAGCCGGAAGGCCGCGAGCGTGTTCTCCGGGGCGAGCTTGCCGGCGCCGCGGTGGGCGATCCAGCGGGGATAGGGCCAGGCGGGCGCGGCCGGGCGGGCGGCAGGGGCGGGGGCGTCGTCGTGCATCAGGTGGATTGTGCCGGTGGCGTTGGCTGTGGCTTAGCGCCGCTTGCCGCTGGCCGCGTCGAACCAGTGCAGGCGGTCAGGGCGCGGGGCCACGCGCAGCGTGTCGCCGGGCTGCGGGTGCAGCGTGCCTTCTTCCACGCGCACGATGAGCTGCTCGTCGCCCAGGCGGGCATAGACGAGGCGTTCGGCGCCCAGCAGCTCCACGCTGTCCACGCGCACCTCCCAGCCGTCGGCGGCCGTGACGTCCAGGTGTTCGGGGCGCACGCCCAGCACCGCGCCGGCCTGGCAGCCCGGTGCGTTCTTGAGCAGGTTCATGGGTGGCGAGCCGATGAAGCTCGCCACGAAGGTCGATGCGGGTGCGTGATAGACCTCTTCGGGCGTGCCGAACTGCTCCATCACGCCGCCGTTCATCACGATCATGCGCTGGGCCAGCGTCATGGCCTCGACCTGGTCGTGGGTGACAAAGAGGCTGGTGATGCCCAGCTCGCGGTGCAGTTTCTGGATTTCCAGGCGGGTCTGCGCGCGCAGCTTGGCGTCGAGGTTGGAGAGCGGCTCGTCGAACAGGAACACCTGCGGCTGGCGCACGATGGCGCGGCCCATGGCCACGCGCTGGCGCTGGCCGCCGGAGAGTTCGCGGGGCTTTCTCTCCAGCAGGTGGCCGAGTTCGAGGATCTTGGCGGCCTTGTCCACACGGGCGCGGATCTCGTCCTTGGGCACCTTGGCGATCTTCAGGCCATAGGCCATGTTCTCGAAGTTCGTCATGTGCGGGTAGAGCGCGTAGTTCTGGAACACCATGGCGATGTCGCGCTGGGCGGGCTCCAGGTCGTTGACCACGCGGTCGCCGATGGCGATCTCGCCGCCGGAGATTTCCTCCAGGCCCGCGACCATGCGCAGCAGGGTGGACTTGCCGCAGCCCGAGGGGCCGACGATGACGATGAATTCGCCGTCGGCGATTTCGGCGTTGACGCCGTGGATGACCTGGTTGGCCTTGGGGCCGTGGCCGTAGCGCTTGATGACGTTGCGCAGGGAAAGAGATGCCATTTTGCTATTGAATCCGTAGCTGTATGCGTTGATGGAATGGGCGCTGCAAGGGGTTTTGGGTGGATTACTTCTCGGTATCCACCAGCCCCTTGACGAACCATTTCTGCATGAGGATGACCACCAGCGCGGGTGGCAGCATGGCCAGCAGGGCGGTGGCCATGACGATGTTCCATTCGTTCTGACCGTCGCCGCCGGCGATCATGCGTTTGATGCCGATGACCACCGGGTACATGTCCTCGCTGGTGGTGGCCAGCAGCGGCCAGAGGTACTGGTTCCAGCCGTAGATGAACTGGATCACGAACAGCGCCGCGATGGAAGTGCGCGAGAGCGGCACCAGCACGTCCTTGAAGAAGCGCATCGGCCCGGCGCCGTCCATGCGCGCGGCCTCGACCAGCTCGTCGGGCACCGTGAGGAAGAACTGCCGGAAGAGGAAGGTGGCCGTGGCCGAGGCGATCAGTGGCACCGTGAGGCCCGCATAGCTGTTGAGCATCCCTAGGTCGGAGACGACCTGGTAGGTCGGTCCGATGCGCACTTCCACCGGCAGCATCAGGGTGATGAAGATCAGCCAGAAGCACAGGCCCTTGAACGGGAAGCGGAAGTACACGATGGCGAAGGCCGACATCAGAGAAATGGCGATCTTGCCGACCGTGATGACCATGGCCGAGACGAAGCTCACCCACATCATGCGGGCCACGGGCGCGGTGGAGCCGGCGCCCTGGTCGCGCCCGAAGAGCGCGGCCTTGTAGGTTTCCCAGAAGTGCGAACCGGGCAGCAGGGGCATGGGCGCCTGCACGATCTCCTGCGCGGTGTGGGTGGAGGCGACGAAGGCCAGGTACAGGGGGAAGGCGACGATGACGACGCCCAGCACCATGATGAAGTGCGCGAGGATGCCGCGCGTGAGGCTGCGTTCGACCATGTCAGTACTGAACCTTCTTTTCGACGTAGCGGAATTGCACGACGGTGAGCGCGACCACGATCAGCATCAGCACCACCGACTGCGCAGCCGAGCCGCCCAGGTCCATGGCCTTGAAGCCGTCGTAATACACCTTGTAGACGAGGATGGCGGTGTCCTTGCCGGGGCCGCCCTGGGTGGCGGCATCGACGATGGCGAACGTGTCGAAGAACGCATAGACCACGTTGATCACCAGCAGGAAGAACGTCGTGGGTGAAAGCAGGGGGAACTGCACCGTCCAGAAGCGGCGCAGGGGGCCCGCGCCGTCGATGGCAGCGGCCTCGATCAGCGATTTGGGAATCGACTGCAGCCCGGCCAGGAAGAAGAGGAAGTTGTAGGAGATCTGCTTCCAGACCGAGGCCATCACGATCAGCGCCATGGCCTGCCCGGAATTGAGCAGGTGGTTCCAGTCGATGCCGAAGTGGCCCAGCGCGTAGGAGACCACGCCCAGCGAGGGCGAGAACATGAACACCCACAGCACGGCGGCCACGGCGGGCGCCACGGCGTAGGGCAGGATCAGCAGGGTCTTGTAGAACATCGCGCCCTTGACCACGCGGTCGGCGAACACCGCCAGCAGCAGCGACAGCACGATGCCGCTGGTCGCCACCAGCACCGAGAAGAAGGCGGTGGTCTTGAACGAATCGATGTAACCGGGGTCTTCGAAGAGGCGCCGGAAGTTCTCAAGCCCCACCCATTCGGTGGAAGTGCCGAAGGCGTCCTGCAGCTGCAGTGACTGCACCAGGGCCTGGCTGGCCGGCCAGAAGAAGAAGACCACGATGACGGCCATCTGCGGTGCGATCAGCAGCCACGGCAGCCAGGCGGATTTGAATCGGACGCGTTTTTCCATGATGTCTGCGAAAGGCCCTCGCGAGGGCCGCACGCTGCGATCCTTGCAGGGTGAAGGGTTGAACGACAAAAAACCCTCCCCGCACACGCGGGGAGGGTTGGGGCGAGAAGGCAGCTGCGACCTGGTGCCGGACGTGCCGGCGGCCGGCCGCAGCCCGCGGCATCAGCTCTTGTTGGCCTTCTGGAACCGTTCGAGCTGCTCGTTGCCGCGCTTGACGATGTTCTGCAGCGCTTCCTGGGGCGTCTTCTTGCCGGACCAGACCTGTTCGAGTTCTTCGTCCTCGATGGCGCGGATCTGCACGTAGTTGCCCAGGCGGATGCCGCGGCTCTTGTCGGTCACCTTGCGGATCATCTGCGTGACGGCCACGTCGGTGCCCGGGTGCTGCTTGTAGAAGCCGGACTTTTCGGTCAGGTCATAGGCGGCCAGGGTGACGGGCAGGTAGCCGGTGCGCTGGTGGCTGGCGGCCTGCACTTCGGGGCGCGAGATGAACTTGAAGAACTCGGCCACGCCCTTGTATTCGGCGGGCTTCTTGCCGGACATCACCCACAGGCTGGCACCGCCGATGACGGTGTTCTGCGGTGCGCCGGGCACGTCGGGGTAGTAGGGCAGGGGCGCGAGGCCGTAGGCGAACTTGGCGTTCTTGGCCACGTTGCCGTAGAAGCCAGACGAGGTGTTGATCATGGCGCACTCGCCCGAGACGAAGCTGGCTTCAGGGACATTGCCGCGGCCCTTGTAGACGAAGAGACCCTGCTTGGCCATGTTGGCCAGGTTCTCGATGTGGCGCACGTGCAGCGGCGAATCGACCTTCAGGCGCGCGTCCATGCCCTGCAGTCCGTTGGACTTGCTCGCGAACTCCACGTTGTGCCAGGCGGAGAAGCTCTCCAGCTGCGTCCAGCCCTGCCAGGCGGTGGTGAACGGGCACTTGTGGCCGGCGGCCTTGAGCTTGGCGGCGGCGGCGACCACTTCGGGCCAGGTGGCGGGCGCCTTGTCGGTGGGCAGGCCGGCGGCCTTGAAGGCGTCCTTGTTGAAATAGAAGATGGTGGTGGAGCTATTGAACGGGAAGCTCAGCATCTGGCCGTTAGGAGCCGTGTAATAGCCCGCGACGGCCGGGATGTAGGCCTTGGGATCGAACGGTGCGCCCGCGTCCTGCATGACCTTGCCCACGGGCACGATCGCGCCCTTGCTGGCCATCATGGTGGCGGTGCCCACCTCGAACACCTGCAGGATGTGCGGCGCGTTGCCGGCGCGGAAGGCGGCGATCGAGGCCGTCATCGATTCGTCGTAAGTGCCCTTGTAGGTGGGCACGATCTTGTAGTCCTTCTGGCTCTCGTTGAATTGCTTGGCCAGATCGTTCACCCATTCGCCGTTGACGGCGGTCATCGAGTGCCACCACTGGATCTCGGTCTGGGCTTGTGCAGACAGGCATGCCGACGCGGCGAGGGCGGCGGTCAGTGCCAGGTGCTTGAATTGCATGAAAACTCCTGCGTAGGGGATGGTGCGGGAAGGCACGGATCAGCCATCGTATAGCTCACTCCGTGACGTCCCCGTGACGTTGTGACATGCCACGGCCTGTGGTTCAACGGGGGAAACCCGTCGCGGACGGCCTTTGCAGTCGTGTCGGTGACGTGTCGGTATTGTGACAAGTCACGGTGTGGCCCAGGGCCTGCCACTCCCCAGGGCGGCCGAATACTGTGCTGCCCTAAGGGAATTGGTGCGATGCACAATGATTTGGCCAGCCCGGTTCGGCTCTGCGGCGTTGGCGGCGCGGGCCAGTGGGGCCGCGGTGGGCCTGCAGCCTGAGCGGGGCGCGTCCCCTGCGCCTGCCTTCGGGCCGTCGCCGCCCTTGTCCCTCCGTCTTCCTTCCCTTCTTCCTTCTTTTTCCTCATCGCCATGGCCAAAACCTCTCTGGACAAAAGCAAGATCAAGTTCCTGTTGCTCGAAGGCATCCACCCGTCCGCGGTAGAGGTGCTGCGCGGCGCGGGCTATACGCAGGTCGAGCTGGTGTCCGGGGCGCTGCCGGACGAGGAGCTCCAGCGCAAGATCGCCGATGTGCACTTCCTGGGCATCCGCTCGCGCACGCAGCTGACGGCCGAGGTCTTCGCCCAGGCGCACAAGCTGGTGGCCGTGGGGGCCTTCTGCATCGGCACCAACCAGATCGACCTGGAGGCGGCCCGCGAGCGCGGCGTGGCCGTCTTCAATGCGCCGTACTCCAACACCCGCTCGGTGGCCGAGCTGGTGCTGGCCGAAGCCATCCTGCTGCTGCGCGGCGTGCCCGAGAAGAGCGCCGTGGCGCACCGCGGCGGCTGGCTCAAGAGCGCCGAGAACGCCTACGAGATCCGCGGCAAGACGCTGGGCATCGTGGGCTACGGCTCCATCGGCACGCAGCTGTCGGTGCTGGCCGAGGCGCTGGGCATGCACGTCGTCTTCCATGACGTGATCAACAAGCTGCCGCTGGGCAACGCGCGCCAGGCGCCTTCGCTGCAGGCGCTGCTGGCGCAGAGCGACATCGTCACCCTGCACGTGCCCGAGCTGCCCTCCACCCAGTGGATGATCGGCGCGGCCGAGATCGCGGCGATGAAGCACGGCGCCATCCTGCTCAACGCCTCGCGCGGCACGGTGGTGGAGATCGAGCCGCTGGCCGAGGCGCTCAAGGCTGGCAAGCTGCTGGGCGCGGCCATCGACGTCTTCCCGGTCGAGCCGCGCACCAACAAGGACGAATTCGTGAGCCCCCTGCGCGGGCTGGACAACGTCATCCTCACGCCGCACATCGGTGGCTCCACCATGGAGGCGCAGGCCAACATCGGGCTGGAGGTGGCCGAGAAGCTGGTGAAGTACAGCGACAACGGCACCTCGATCACGTCGGTGAACTTTCCCGAGGTGGCGCTGCCCGCGCACCCGGGCAAGCACCGTATCCTGCACATCCACCGCAACGTGCCGGGCGTGCTCTCGGCCATCAACCAGGTGTTCGCCGACAACCACATCAACATCGCCGCGCAGTACCTGCAGACCAACGAGAAGATCGGCTACGTGGTGATCGACATCGACGCCCAGTCGTCCGATCTGGCGCTGGACAAGCTGGCCCAGGTGCCCGGCACCCTGCGCAGCCGGGTGCTTTTCTGAACGTGGGGCGGGGCCTTTTGCTATTCAAATAATAGCGCGGAGCGCCCGCTATTGGCGGACTGCAGGCCGATCCGGTCGAGCAGGGGGCGCCGCAAGCTCTGCGGGCGGGTGCCCACGGAGCCGCGTCGCAGCGCCTGGATGGCGGGTGACTTAAAATCCCGTCCCCTCCCCCAAGGCACAGCGGGCGTCCCACGAGCCCGACCCAGGTTGATCCCCATGAATGTTCCGATAGCGCTGGCCACCCTGCAGGCCCAGGTCGCCGAGCCCGCTCGCCTGCGCGAGATTCCCTACAACTACACCTCGTTTTCCGACCGGGAAATCGTCATCCGGCTGCTGGGCTCCGATGCCTGGGATGTGCTGGACCAGCTGCGCCGCGAGCGCCGCACAGGCCGCTCCGCGCGCATGCTGTATGAGGTGCTCGGCGACATCTGGGTCGTGCAGCGCAACCCCTACCTGCAGGACGATCTGCTGGATAACGAGGGCCGCCGCAAGATGCTGGTGGAGGCCCTGCAGCACCGCTTGGCCGAGATCAGCAAGCGCCGCACCCCGGGCGAAGACGAGGAGCGCGACCGCCTGGTCGGCCAGCTGGTCGAAGCCGCCCGCCGCGCCATCGCCGAGTTCGACGCCACCTTCGCCCTGGCCGCCCAGCTGCGCCGCCAGGTGCAAAAGCGCCTGGGCCGTCATACGGCCAAGGACAACATCAAGTTCGACGGCCTCTCGCGCGTCTCGCACGTGACCGACGCCACCGACTGGCGCGTCGAATACCCGTTCGTGGTGCTCACCCCCGACTCCGAGGCCGAGATGGCCGCGCTGGTCAAGGCCTGCATCGAACTCGAGCTGACCATCATCCCGCGTGGCGGCGGCACCGGCTACACCGGCGGCGCCATTCCGCTGACCTGGCGCAGCGCGGTCATCAACACCGAGAAGCTCGAAGCCATGACCGAGGTGGAGATGCGCCGCCTGCCAGGCATCGAGGGCGAGGTGGGCACCATCTGGACCGAGGCCGGCGTGGTCACCCAGCGCGTGGCCGATGCGGCCGAGCGCGCGGGCTTCGTCTTCGCGGTCGATCCGACCAGCGCCGAGG
Source organism: Lampris megalopsis (assembly GCA_022114975.2). Classification (NCBI taxonomy): domain Eukaryota; kingdom Metazoa; phylum Chordata; class Actinopteri; order Lampriformes; family Lampridae; genus Lampris; species Lampris megalopsis. The sequence goes on from JAJHIY020001155.1 coordinate 201,639, forward strand.
CGTCCTGCATCGGCGGCAACATCGCCATGAACGCGGGTGGCAAGAAGGCCGTGCTATGGGGCACGGCGCTGGACAACCTGGTCAGCTGGCGCATGGTGACGCCCGAGGCGCAGTGGCTCGAAGTCACGCGCCTCGATCACAACATGGGCAAGATCCATGATGTGGAGACGGCCACCTTCGAGCTGCAGTATTTCGAGGCCGACGGCAGGACGCCGATCCGTACCGAGCGGCTGGCCATCCCCGGCCGCACCTTCCGCAAGGAAGGCCTGGGCAAGGACGTGACGGACAAGTTCCTCTCCGGCCTGCCCGGCATCCAGAAGGAAGGCTGCGACGGCCTGATCACCAGCGCGCGCTGGGTGGTGCACCGCATGCCGGCGCACACGCGCACCGTGTGCCTCGAATTCTTCGGCAACGCCAAGGACGCGGTGCCCTCGATCGTCGAGATCAAGGACTTCATGTTCGCCGAACAGAAGCGTTCGGGCGTGCTGCTGGCCGGCCTGGAGCATCTGGACGACCGGTATCTCAAGGCCGTGGGCTACGCCACCAAGAGCAAGAAGCACGGCGGCGGACTGCCCAAGATGGTGCTGTTCGGCGACATCGCGGGCGATGACGCCGACGCCGTGGCGCGCGTGACCAGCGAGGTCGTGCGCATCGCCAACTCCCGCGCAGGCGAAGGCTTCATCGCCATCAGCCCCGAGGCGCGCAAGAAGTTCTGGCTGGACCGCAAGCGCACGGCCGCCATCAGCCGGCACACCAACGCCTTCAAGATCAACGAAGACGTGGTGATCCCGCTGCCTCGGATGGCCGAATACACCGACGGCATCGAGCGCATCAACATCGAACTGTCGCTGCGCAACAAGCTGCAGTTGTGCGACGCGCTGCAGGATTTCTTCCTGCGCGGCAACCTGCCGCTGGGCCGCCAGGACGACGCGCACGAGATCCCCTCGGCCGAACTGCTGGAAGACCGCGTGGCCCAGGCCGTGGCGCTGCTGGGCGAGGTGCGCGCCCTCTGGTCCGGCTGGCTGCAGGACGTGGAGACGCTCTTTCCCCAGCTGCAGGACCACACCCTGCGCGCCAGCTGGAAGACGCAGATCCGAGAGCCGCTCGCCAAGATCTTCCCCGGCGCGGCCTTCCAGCCCATCATGGACGAGGCGCAGGCCATCCACCAGCGCGTGCTCAAGGGCCGCGTGTGGGTCGCCCTGCACATGCATGCGGGCGACGGCAACGTCCACACCAACATCCCCGTCAACAGCGACGACTACCAGATGCTGCAGACGGCCCACGAGGCCGTGGCGCGCATCATGGTGCTGGCGCGCAGCCTGGACGGGGTGATCTCGGGCGAGCATGGCATCGGGATCACCAAGCTCGAATTCCTGACCGACGACGAACTGCGCCCCTTCGCCGACTACAAGCGCCGCGTGGACCCGCAGGGCCGCTTCAACAAGGGGAAGTTGCTGCGAAATCAGGAGCATTCTGCCCAGGCAGCGCAAGCGCCAGGGGCCGTTTCGGCGCGCGAATCGCTGATGTTCTCGGACCTGACCAACGCCTACACGCCCAGCTTCGGCCTGATGGGGCACGAGTCGCTGATCATGCAGCAGAGCGACATCGGCGCCATCGCGGATTCGGTCAAGGACTGCCTGCGCTGCGGCAAGTGCAAGCCGGTGTGCGCCACCCACGTGCCGCGCGCCAGCCTGCTCTACAGCCCGCGCAACAAGATCCTGGCGACCTCGCTACTGGTCGAGGCGTTCCTCTACGAAGAGCAGACGCGCCGCGGCGTCTCGATCAAGCACTGGCAGGAGTTCGAGGACGTGGCCGACCACTGCACGGTCTGCCACAAGTGCTACACGCCGTGCCCGGTCAAGATCGACTTCGGCGACGTGACCATGAACATGCGCAACCTGCTGCGCAAGATGGGCAAGAAGACCTTCCGTCCGGGGAACGCGCTGGCCATGGGCATGCTCAATGCCACCAACCCCGACACCATCAAGCTGATGCGCACGGCCATGGTGGACGTGGGATTCAAGGCCCAGCGCATCGCCGTCGATCTGCTGCGCAGCTTCGGCCGCAAGCAGACCGCGCACCCGCCCGCCACGGTGGGCTCGGCGCCGGTGAAGGAACAGGTCATCCACTTCATCAACAAGAAGCTGCCCGGAGGCCTGCCCAAGAAGACGGCGCGCGCGCTGCTGGACATCGAAGACAAGGACTACGTGCCCATCATCCGCAATCCGGCTGCCACCACGGCCGAGACGGAGGCGGTGTTCTACTTCCCCGGCTGCGGTTCCGAGCGCCTGTTCTCGCAAGTCGGCCTGGCAACCCAGGCCATGCTCTGGCATGCGGGCGTGCAGACCGTGCTGCCGCCGGGGTACCTGTGCTGCGGCTATCCGCAGCGCGGCAGCGGCCAGTTCGACAAGGCCGAGAAGATGATCACCGACAACCGGGTGCTCTTCCACCGCGTCGCCAACACGCTCAACTACCTTGACATCAAGACCGTGGTGGTGAGCTGCGGCACCTGCTACGACCAGCTGCAGGGCTACCAGTTCGACAAGATCTTCCCGGGTTGCCGCATCATCGACATCCACGAATACCTGCTCGAAAAGGGTATCCAGCTGCAGGGCAAGGGCGCGTACCTGTACCACGAGCCCTGCCACAGCCCCATGAAGCAGCAGGACTCGATGAAGACCGTCAAGGCGCTGGTGGGCGATCAGGTGCTCAAGAGCGAGCGCTGCTGCGGCGAATCCGGCACCCTCGGCGTGACCCGGCCCGACATCTCCACCCAGGTGCGCTTCCGCAAGGAGCAGGAGATCAAGAAGGGCGAGGCCGCGCTCCGCGCCAGCGGCGCTGTCGCTCCGCAGGAGAACGTGAAGATCCTCACCAGCTGCCCCAGCTGCCTGCAGGGCCTGAACCGCTACCAGGACGACTTGAACAACGGCCTGCTCGAAGCCGACTACATCGTCGTCGAGATGGCGCGCGAGATCCTGGGCGAGAACTGGATGCCCGAATACGTGCAGCGCGCCAATGCGGGCGGCATCGAGCGGGTCCTGGTCTGATGGCTGTCCCGGCTGTTGTCGCCACCGCTCCGCTGGCTGTCGCCGGCTGCCCGCTTTGCGAGGCCGACGGCGGCACGCTGGTCTGGCGTGGCGAACGGCTGCGCGTGATCCGCGCCGACGAGGCCGGCTTTCCCGCCTTCTATCGCGTCGTGTGGCACGCGCATGTGGCCGAGTTCTCCGATCTGTCTGTGGAGGACCGAGCGCATTGCATGGCTGCCGTCTGTGCCGTGGAGCGGGCGCTGCGCGCCGACCTGCGGCCCGCCAAGATCAACCTGGCGGCGCTGGGCAACATGGTGCCGCACCTGCATTGGCACGTGATCGCCCGATTCGGCTGGGATAGCCACTTCCCCGCGCCGGTATGGGCTGCGGCGCTGCGTGAACGGGTGCCAGGGGAGGAGGCGCGCGTCGCAGCGCTGCTGCCGGCGGCCGAGCAGGCCATGTGTCGCGAGCTGGACAGTCTGGGCAGCAGCCGCTGAAGGCGGCTCACAACGCGCCGCAGGCGGTGGTTACGCGGTCGCGTCCCGCATCCTTGCTGCGGTAGAGCGCGCGGTCGGCGCGGGCAATGGCACTGGAGAGCGGTTCGTCCGCTCCCACCTCGCACACGCCCAGGGAGAGGGTGGCGCCGATGCGCCCGCTCGCGTGGTGCATCGGCGCTTCTGCCACCGCGCTGCGCACCCGTTCCGCCAGGATCCGTGCGGCCTCCGCGGAGGTGTCCGGCAGCAGGATCAGGAACTCCTCTCCGCCCCAGCGCGCCACCACGTCGTGTGCACGGCTGGCCCGCAGCAGCAGGGCGCCGATGGAGACGAGTACCTGATCGCCCACATCGTGGCCGTAGCGGTCGTTGATGTGCTTGAAATGGTCGATGTCCGCGATCACCAGAGCCGTCGGGCGGCCTGCCAGGCGCGCTTCGGGCAGCGTGCGTTCCGCGCGCGCGATCAGGTTGCGGCGGTTGGACAAGCCGGTCAGCGGATCGGTCGCGGCCTGCGCCTGCAGCTGCTCTTCGGCGCGGCGCACCGTGTCGTAATAGAAGCGGGCGGTGTACGCCGCCATGCAGAACACCACGGCTACATTGAAGCCGTGGACCACTGCCAGTCCGTGCGCGCTCAGCGGGGTCAGGGGGCCGACATGCCGCGACACCGTGTGCAGCCCCATGTAGAACACGAACAGCATCAGCAGCAGCACGGTGGTGCGCAACTGTCGCCTGGTGCTGACGATGATGGCCGGAATGAACATCAGCAGGTAGTAATGGAAGCCGCTGTCCCAGCCGATGAGCCACGTGCCCAGCGCGGCGTGGCCTGTTACCTCCAGCCAGATCAGCAGCAGCGCGGCCACGTTGGCGCGGCGGATCAAAAGCCCGTAGGCCGCGGCGTAGAGCGCGATACTGAGCAGGTTCAGCCAGGCCAGAACGGGTGAGCCCAGCACCGTGAAAAGGATCAGGAAGGCCAGATCGACCCCGGCAGCCATCACGGTAACGCGTCGCGACATGATCCAGAACGCCTTGTGCGCGAGCTTGCTTTGCGCCGGGATAGCCGAGTTTGCAGTCATGAAAAAGGTGATGCGATGTTTGCATCCAACGGTAACCGGCCCTGCGCAGGGGGTCAATCGCCGCGCTCTCGGAGGGGGCTCGATCGTCGAGCGCCGGGCAGGCGCGCAGCAGTGGGACAATGCGGGCCGCTTCTTTTTCCCGTCACTCAGACAACAGTACAGGTGAACATCCCATGGCAGGTTTGACCGCAGGCGCGCCCACTCCGCAATCCATCACGGTGCATGGCGCATCGCGCGTGCTGGAAGTGGCGTTCTCCGACGGTGCGGTGTTCCGCATCCCGTTCGAGCTGATGCGCGTCTATTCGCCTTCGGCCGAAGTGCAGGGCCACGGCCCGGGCCAGGAAGTGCTGCAGACAGGCAAGCGCGCCGTGACGCTCGCGTCGCTGGAACCCGTGGGCAACTACGCGGTCAAGCCGACCTTCTCCGACGGGCACGACAGCGGCATCTTCTCGTGGGACTATCTTTACCAGCTGGGCCGCGAAGAGGCGGCCCTCTGGGCCGACTACGAAGCCCGCCTGCAGGCGGCCGGCGTGGATCGCGACGCGCCCATGGCCGCCAAGGCTGCCGGCGGCGGTCACGGGCATGGCCACGGGTGCGGCGGCCACTGAAGCCGTCGTCGCGCCAGCACACCACACAAACCCCCGTTCAACCTTGAGCATCAAAGATATGAGCACCACGCATTTCGGATTCCAGTCGGTGGACGAACAGGAAAAGGCCCGCCATGTGCGCGGCGTCTTCGATTCCGTCGCTTCCAAGTACGACGTGATGAACGATCTGATGTCCGGCGGGCTGCACCGCGCCTGGAAGGCCTACACCGTCATGGTCGCCAACCTGCGCGAAGGCAGTCAGGTGCTGGACATCGCCGGCGGCACGGGCGACTTGGCCCGCGCCTTTTCCAAGAAGGTGGGCGCCTCCGGCTGCGTGGTGCATACCGACATCAACGAGGCCATGCTGCGCGTGGGCCGCGACCGCTTGATCGACGAGGGCATCGTGCTGCCGACCCTGGTCTGCGACGCCGAGGCGCTGCCTTTTCCCGATGCCCATTTCGATGTGGTGAGCGTCGCTTTCGGCCTGCGCAATATGACCCACAAGGACGTGGCCATCGCCGAGATGTGCCGCGTGCTCAAGCCGGGGGGCAAGCTGCTGGTGCTGGAGTTCTCCAAGGTCGCCAAGCCGCTCGAGAAGGTTTACGACTGGTATTCGTTCTCGGTGCTGCCGCGCCTGGGCAAGCTTGTGGCGGGCGACGACGCCAGCTACCGCTATCTGGCCGAATCGATCCGCATGCATCCGGACCAGGAGTCACTCAAATCCCTCATGCAGCAAAATGGCTTTGGACATGTGGACTATCACAATATGACTGGCGGTGTCGTGGCCCTGCATGTTGGAATCAAGTGCTGATCCAAATTAGAGACACGCACAAGTAGGAGAGAGCGATGATGAAATTCTGGTCCGTGGTCCTGGCCGCGATGTTGGTGGTGGCGCATGTGGACGCCGATGCCAAGCGCTTGGGCGGAGGCCGTTCGGTGGGCAAGCAGTCCAGCCAGGTGACGCAACGCGAATCCGCTGCCACGCCGCCCGCAACCCCTGGCGCGCCGGTGCAGAACGCGGCCCCCAGCAACGCTGCCGCCGCCAAGCCGGCTACACCCGGCGCTGCCCCTGCTGCTGCCGCGCCCAAGAAGCCCTGGGGCGCCATGCTGGGTGGCCTGGCCGCCGGCCTGGGCCTGGCCTGGCTGGCCCACTCTCTGGGCCTGGGCGCCGAGTTCGGCCAGTTCCTGATGATCGCGCTGCTGGTGCTGGTGGCTTTCGTGGTGATCGGCATGATCATGCGGGCCCGCAGCAAGCCCGCCGCGCCGGCCCGCTCGCCCTTCGCCTTCCAGGGCGCAGGAGCAGGCGAGGGCGCCGCGACGCCCGCAGAAGCCCAGGTCCCGCGCCAGTACAGCCCGGCCAACGTCGGCAACGACGCCTCGGCCCGCCCCTGGGAGCGCAGTGCCACTGCGTTCGAAGCGGCCCGCCCGGCTGCCGGCGCCGCGACGGCCGGTGGCGTGGTCATCGGCTCCGCTTTGGCCGGCTCGCAGAATTGGGGCGTGCCCGAGGGCTTCGACGCCGAAGGCTTCCTGAGCGCCGCCAAGCGCAACTTCACCACGCTGCAGGCCGCCTGGGATGCATCGAACATCAACGTGCTGCGCTCGATGATGACCGACGGCATGCTGGAAGAGATCCGGGCCCAGCTGCACGAACGCGAACTGCACCGCGACGCCAGCCAGCCCAACCACACCGAAGTGGTGATGCTGGAAGCGCAGCTGCTGGGCATCGAAGACCTGGGCGACGGCTACATGGCCAGCGTCGAGTTCTCCGGCATGATCCGCGAAGAGGCATCCGCCGGACCCAGCCCGTTCCGCGAAGTGTGGAACATGACCAAGCCCAAGAGCGGCTCCACCGGCTGGCTCGTGGCCGGGGTGCAGGCGCTGCAGTGATCTGCCCACGCCCTCCCGGTCCGGTGCAGCGCATCCGGGCCGGCGGCGTATAGGGGCAAGGCGCTGCGCGCCGCTCCCAGTTCAGGGAATAATCGGGGACTATGGCAACACAGTCCCCTTTTTCGTTCCTGGACGGTCTCTTCGAGCGCCTGGCCAGTGGTCCGCAGCCGCCGCAGTGGCTCATCCATGAGGTGCAGCATCGCGCGGTCCTGTTCCTGAACCACGTGCTCATGCAGGAGCCCCAGGCCACGGAACGTCTCGCCCGCCAGCGCGGACGCGTGGCGCAGGTGCAGTGGCGCGCGTATTCGGTCGCGCTGCAGATCACCCCTGCCGGGCTGCTCGACCTGGCCCAGGCTGACGCGAAGCCCGATCTGCGCCTCGAAGTCACCGACACGTCCCCGCTCGCCCTGGCCCAGGCGGCACTGCGGGGCGACAAGCCTTCCATCCGCATCGAGGGCGATGTGCAGCTCGCCGCCGAAATCAACTGGCTGGTCGATCACGTCCGCTGGGACGTCGAGGAAGACCTCGCCCGCGTGATCGGTGACGCGCCCGCGCACGCCGTCGGCTCCGTGGCCCGCAAGGCGGCCCAGGCGCTGCGCAGCTTCGTGGGTTCCCGCATGGGCGCAGCGGGTGCGGCGCCGGCACCTGGCTCCATGGCTGCCAGCAGCGACACCACGGCACCATGAGCCGCTTTTTACGCGGGTGCACCATCGTCTGGGTGGCGTTGCGCTACGGCCTGGACGGGCTGGTGCTCACCAGCTTCCAGAAACCCTGGCTGCGCCTGCTGGCGCGCATCATCTCGGTGGGCCGTGACCTCGACGCGCCGCGCGGCCAGCGCCTGCGCGAGGCGCTGGAGCGCCTGGGCCCCATCTTCGTCAAGTTCGGGCAGGTGCTCTCCACCCGCCGCGACCTGATGCCGCCCGACATCGCCGACGAACTGGCCCTGCTGCAGGACCGCGTGCCGCCGTTCGACCCCAAGATCGCCATCGCCACCATCGAGCGCGCCTTCCGCCGCCCGGTCGACGAGGTCTTCGTGTCGTTCGACCGCGAGCCCATCGCCAGCGCGTCCATCGCTCAGGTGCATTTCGCCGTCATTCGGGACCGCCAGGGCCGCGAGCGCGAAGTGGCTGTGAAGGTGCTGCGCCCGGGCATGCTGCCGGTGATCGAGAACGATCTGGCGCTGATGCGCATGATGGCTGGCTGGGTCGAGGGCCTGTCGGCCGATGGCAAGCGCCTGAAGCCCCGTCAGGTGGTGGCGGAGTTTGACAACTACCTGCACGACGAGCTGGACCTGGTGCGCGAGGCGGCCAATGCCGCCCAACTGCGCCGCAACATGCAAGGCCTGGAACTGGTCGAGATTCCCGAGATCTTTTGGGACTACTGCCACTCCGAAGTGCTGGTGATGCAGCGCATGAAGGGCGTGCCGATCAACCAGATCGAGCGGCTACGTGCCGCTGGCGTGGACATTCCCAAGCTGGCCCGCGACGGCGTGACGATCTTCTTCACCCAGGTCTTCCGCGACGGTTTCTTCCATGCCGACATGCATCCTGGCAACATCCAGGTGAGCCTGGAGCCGGAAACTTTCGGCCGCTACATTTCGCTCGACTTCGGTATCGTCGGCTCGCTGACCGAGTTCGACAAGGAATATCTGGCTCAGAACTTCACGGCCTTCTTCCGTCGCGACTACAAGCGCGTGGCCGAGCTGCACATCGAAAGCGGTTGGGTGCCCCCGACCACCCGCGTCAACGAGCTGGAAAGCGCCATCCGCGCAGTGTGCGAGCCGTACTTCGACCGGCCGCTCAAGGAGATCTCGCTCGGCATGGTGCTGATGCGCCTGTTCCAGACCTCGCGGCGCTTCCAGGTCGAGATCCAGCCCCAGCTGGTGCTGCTGCAAAAGACCCTGCTCAACATCGAGGGGCTGGGCCGTCAGCTCGACCCCGAGCTGGACCTCTGGAGCACCGCCAAGCCCTTCCTGGAAAAGTGGATGCTCGACCAGATGGGGCCCCAGCGTCTGCTGCGCGAGCTGCGCGCCGAAGCACCGCATTTCGCCAAGATGCTGCCCGAGCTGCCGCGTCTGCTGCACGGCTACCTGCAACAGCGCCCTAACGAGAGTCGGCGCGAACTGCTGGAGTTGATCGCGGCCCAGAAACAGACCAATCGCTTGTTGCAGGGGCTGGTCTATGGTGGCCTGGGTTTTGCATTGGGTCTCTTGGCCATGCAGCTGCTGGTGCGTGTGCGCATCTTCTGATGGGGCCGGCGCGGTTCCCGTTGCGCTCGCCCCTTTCCGCCTGTTGTCTTTTTCTTCTCCCCACCACTTCGCGACATCGAGGAGCATGCCGTGCTGTTGACCCTGGTCATTGCCTACCTGTTGATCACCATCGCCATCGGACTCGTGGCCGTGCGGCGGGTCAGGAACACCACGGACTACGCCATCGCCGGGCGACACCTGCCGATGTTCATGATCATCACGACCACGTTCGCCACCTGGTTCGGCTCCGAGATCGTGCTGGGCGTGCCGGCCAAGTTCATCGAGGGCGGGCTGCACAACGTGATCGAGGATCCGTTCGGCGCAGGGATGTGCCTGGTGCTGGTGGGGCTCTTCTTCGCCGGCAAGCTGTACCGCATGAGTCTGCTGACCATCAGCGACTACTACCGCGAGCGCTACGGCCGCGTGATCGAGACGGCCTGTTCGCTCATCATCATGCTGAGCTACCTGGGCTGGGTCTCGGCGCAGGTGACGGCGCTGGGGCTGGTGTTCAACCTGCTGTCCGGCGGGACGGTGAGCATTCCCATGGGCATGGTGATCGGCGTGGTGTCCATCCTGGCCTATACGCTCTTCGGCGGCATGTGGTCGGTGGCAGTCACGGACTTCCTGCAGATGATCATCCTCGTGGTGGGTCTGCTGGTGCTGGCCTTCTTCGCTGGCGACATGGCAGGCGGACCCGCCAAGGTCATCGAACTGGCATCCAGTCGCGACCTCTTTAAGTTCCTGCCCGAGCCCACGCTGCGCGACACGATCTTTTTCTTCGCCGCGGCCATCACCATGATGCTGGGCTCCATCCCGCAGCAGGACGTGTTCCAGCGCGTGATGTCGGCCAACTCCATGAAGGCCGCCACGCGCGGTACCGTCATCGGCGGCACGGCCTACATTCTGTTTGCCTTCGTGCCCATGTTCCTCGTGGTGAGCGCGCTGATCATCATGCCGGAGCGGGCCCAGCAGTTGCTGGCCGAAGATCCGCAAAAGGTGCTGCCCACCCTGGTGATGGAGAAGATGCCCTTCGTCATGCAGGTGCTGTTCTTCGGCGCCTTGCTGTCGGCGATCAAGTCCTGCGCGTCGGCCACGCTGCTGGCGCCCAGCGTCACTTTCACCGAGAACATCTGGCGCCAGTTCCGCAAGGGCAGCAGCGACCGAGAGAACCTGCTGACCATGCGCGTGAGCGTGCTGGTATTCAGCCTGGCTGTGCTGCTCTATTCGATTCGCATGCAGGGTACGCCCATCTATGAACTGGTGTCGGGCGCCTACCAGGTGCCGCTGGTCGGAGCGTTCGTTCCACTGGTGGCGGGCCTCTACTGGCGCCGGGCCAGCACGCAGGGGGCCGTGTGCGCCGTGGTGCTGGGCATCGGCGTCTGGATCGCGGGCCTGTCCATGGCCTGGGGCGAGGTCTTCCCCGCGCAGCTGGCTGGTGTGCTGGCTGCAGCCTTTGGCATGGTGGCCGGCTCGCTGCTGCCGCAGTGGGTGTCAGACACCCGCACGCCGCACCGCATGCTGACGGTGGGGCCTGCCTGAGCGGTGTGCCAGGCCGCAGGCCTGGCGCGAAGGGCTCTACGGCCCGGCGACCTATAATCGCCGGCTTTGTCCCACCCCTTACGCCTTAGCCTCCGATGCCTATTTACGCCTACAAATGCGGCTCCTGCGGCCACGCCAAGGATGTGCTGCAAAAGATCTCCGATGCGCCGCTCACGGTCTGCCCGGCCTGCGGTGCGGAGGCGTTTTCCAAACAGCTGACGGCGGCCGGTTTCCAGCTCAAGGGCTCCGGCTGGTACGCCACCGACTTCAAGAACAGCGGCAGCGCCCCTGCCAAGCCGGCGCCCACCGACGGCGCGGCGGCAGCTCCGGCCGCTGCTGCACCAGCGCCAGCGCCAGCGAGCGCTCCTTCCGGCGCTGCTGCGGCCTGACTCCCCTATCCTTCCTCGTCTTACCAACTGCGTCCGCCCCGAATGTCCGCTTTGCGCAAATGGCTGCTCACCGGCCTCCTGGTCATCGTGCCCGGTGTCATCACGGCCTGGGTGCTGCACTGGATCGTCAGCACGCTCGACCAGACCCTGCAGATCCTGCCGCTGTCCTGGCAGCCCGACCGGCTGCTGGGCTTTCACATCCCCGGCTTCGGGGTCTTGCTGACCCTGGGCATCCTGCTGGCCGTGGGCGCGCTCGCGAGCAACTTCGCAGGCCGCAAGCTGGTGCAGTGGGGCGATGCGCTGGTCAGCCGCATCCCGGTGGTGCGTTCGATCTATTCCAGCGTCAAGCAGGTGTCGGACACACTGTTTTCCGAGAGCGGCAATGCCTTCCGCACCGCCGTGCTGGTGCAGTGGCCTCGCGAGGGCGTATGGACGGTGGCCTTCGTGACCGGCGCGCCCAGCGGTGAAGTCGCGGCCTACCTGCGCGACGAGTTCGTGAGCGTCTACGTGCCCACCACCCCCAACCCGACCGGCGGCTACTTCGTGATCATGCGCAAGAGCGATTGCGTCGAGCTGGACATGAGCGTGGACACGGCGCTGAAGTACATCGTCTCCATGGGGGTGGTGGTGCCGCCCGACCCCGTGCAGCTCGATTCCCAGCACTAGCCGGCAGTCCGCCGAACACCGGCATCACATCCGCCGCGCCCTTCGTGGGCGCGAGTCAGTCAAGCAACTAATGGCGCTCCTTGCGGGCGCACTGGAAAGACATCCATGGCCATGCGTTCACATTACTGCGGTCTCGTCACCGAAGCCCTTCTGGGGCAAACCGTCACTCTGGCCGGCTGGGTCAACCGCCGCCGCGACCATGGCGGCGTGATCTTCATCGATCTGCGCGATCGCGAAGGCTACGTGCAGGTGGTGTGCGATCCCGACCGCGCCGACATGTTCAAGACGGCTGAAGGCGTGCGCAACGAGTTCTGCGTGCAGGTCAAGGGCCTCGTGCGCGAGCGCCCCGAAGGCACGGCCAACGACACTCTGAAGAGCGGCAAGATCGAGGTGCTTTGCCACGAGCTGGAAGTGCTCAACCCGTCGGTCACGCCTCCCTTCCAGATCGACGAGGAGAACCTGTCGGAAACGACCCGCCTCACGCACCGCGTGCTGGACCTGCGCCGCCCCTACATGCAGCGCAACCTGATGCTGCGCTACCGCGTGTCTATGGAGGTGCGCAAGTTCCTCGACGCCAACGGCTTCATCGACATCGAAACGCCCATGCTGGGCAAGTCCACGCCCGAAGGCGCGCGCGACTACCTGGTGCCCAGCCGCGTGCACGACGGCCAGTTCTTCGCTTTGCCGCAGTCGCCCCAGCTCTACAAGCAGATGCTGATGGTCTCGGGCTTCGATCGCTACTACCAGATCACCAAGTGCTTCCGCGACGAAGACCTGCGCGCCGACCGCCAGCCTGAATTCACGCAGATCGATATCGAAACCTCGTTCCTGACCGAAGAAGAGATCCGCGACATCTTCCAGGGCATGATCAAGACGGTGTTCCAGAATACCATCGGCGTGGACCTGGGCGAGTTCCCGGTCATGACGTACCAGGAGGCCGCCCACCGCTACGGCTCCGACAAGCCCGACCTGCGGGTCAAGCTCGAATTCACCGAGCTGACCGAAGTGATGAAGGACGTGGACTTCAAGGTGTTCTCGGGCGCCGCCAACATGAAGGGCGGCCGCGTGGTGGCCCTGCGCGTGCCCGGTGGCGCTCGCGAGTCCGGCGGTCTCTCGCGCGGCGAGATCGATGCCTACACCGAGTTCGTCAAGATCTACGGCGCCAAGGGCCTGGCCTACATCAAGGTCAACGAGCTGGCCAAGGGCCGTGACGGCCTGCAGTCGCCCATCGTCAAGAACATCCATGATTCGGCCATCGCCGAGATCATGAAGCGCACCGGCGCGCAGGACGGCGACCTGCTGTTCTTCGGCGCCGACAAGGAAAAGATCGTCAACGACGCCATCGGCGCGCTGCGCATCAAGATCGGCCACAGCGAATTCGGCAAGAAGAACGGCCTCTTCGAAGACCGCTGGGCACCGCTCTGGGTGGTCGATTTCCCGATGTTCGAGTTCGACGACGAAGCCCAGCGCTACACGGCCGTGCACCACCCCTTCACGGCGCCCAAGGACGGCCATGAAGACTGGATGGTGACCGCGCCCGAGAAGTGCATCTCCAAGGGCTACGACATGGTGCTCAATGGATGGGAAATGGGGGGCGGCTCCGTCCGTATCCACCGCGCCGACGTCCAGCAGAAGGTCTTTGACGCCCTCAAGATCACGCCCGAAGAGGCCCGCAACAAGTTCGGCTACCTGCTGGATGCGCTGCAATACGGCGCGCCCCCGCACGGCGGCCTGGCCTTCGGCCTGGACCGCATCGTGACGCTGATGACCGGCGCCGAGTCGATCCGCGACGTGATCGCCTTCCCCAAGACCCAGCGCGCCCAGGACCTGCTGACCCAGGCCCCCGGCCCGGTGGACGAGAAGCAACTGCGCGAGCTGCACATCCGCCTGCGCAACCCGGATGCGGTGAAGGCCTCCTGATACTGCGCCGCCTTGAGCGGTGCTCGGGAACAGCGGCGGGAGCATCGAGGCTCCCGCCGTTTTTTTTTGCCCTTTCGCTGGGTGGGCGTGCGGGGCGATGGCTATGCGGCCAGGGAGCGGCCGACGGCGCCTGGATTGAGTCTGGACTCGTGGGTACGCTTTTTGATAGGCAGAATGTGCGCGAATGAAACTCCTGGGTGAGAGTTCACAAGCGCCAACCACATAAGGACGCCTCCCGTGAAGAACCTCGTCAACTCCGCCGAGCAGTGGCTGCGCTACATGCCTGCGGCTTTGCATCAGCGCCAGGAGTTGCGCCTTGTGGAGAACGCCTGGGACCACCTCTCGCTGTTGTCCTCTCTGTCGCTGTTGTCGTCCAAGGCGTCCGCGGGCAGCGATCTGGCGCAGGCCCGTAAAAACTTTTCCGCGCTCTCCGCCGACCTGATGCGCGGGCTTGCGCAAGAAGCGCTCAAGAATCGAACGGAAGACCTGGAGTCGCGTGCCCAGGTGTGTATCGATGTGCTGGTGCGCAACCTGTTCGAGCGGACGGCCGACATCGGCTTCTTGGCCACCGACGTCGGCGTGGCGAACTATCTCGAGGATGTTGAGCCCCGGGGGAGGCCGATCGTCGAATCCCGCCTGCGCGAGTATGCGAAGAAGTACACGGTCTATTCCAACATCTTCCTCTTCGACGCCCAGGGCGGGCTCTGCGCGGCCCTGCGGCCTGTCGAGGCGGTGGCCGCTGGGGCACAGCGCCCGTGCGACGATGCCTTCGTGGAGGGTGTGCTGCAAAGCCGCGCGCCGTATGTGGAGCACTACGCGGTGCATGGCTTCACCGGCTCCGACCGGCAGACGCTGGTCTATGCCTGCCGCGTCGAGTCTGAGGGAGGGCGGGTGCTGGGCATGGTGGCGCTGGAGTTCAATCTGTCGGACGAAATGCTGGCCATCTTCCAGTCGGTGCAGTCAGGCGGCGCGAATGGGCAATCATCCGATGTGGTGATCGCCCTCGTGGATGCCATGGGGCGGGTGCTGGCTTCCAGCGATTCCCTGCAATTGCCGGACGGCTGGAGACTGCCCGAGGCGGGAGCGGCCGGCACCCATTTGGTGCGGCACGCCAGTCGGCGCTATCTGATGTCGGTGCGCGATACGCAGGGCTTTCAGGGCTACCGCGGGCCGGGCTGGCGGGGGCTTGTGCTGCTGCCTCTGGACCTGGCTTTCGAGGATGTCATGACCGAAGACGCGGGCGGCTTGCCCGCCCTGCTGGGCGGCCAGGCGGATCTGCTGTCGCGCGAACTGCGCGAGATACCGGCGCGCTCTGCCGCGGTGCAGGCAGCGCTGGACCGCTCCATCTGGAACGGCTTGCTCGAACTCAACCAACTGGGCGGCGGTGAAAGCCCGGATGAAGCGTCTCCGCGCGACCTGCTTTTCGCCAAGACGCTGCTGTCGGAGATCGGCGCCCTGGCACACAAGACCGCGCAGACGTTCTCCAGCGCGCTGCAGGATCTGTATGGCGTCATCGTGCGCTCTTTGCTGCGTGACGCCCATTCGCGCGCTGCGCTGGCCATGCAGATCCTGGACCGCAATCTCTACGAGCGATCCAACGACTGCCGTTGGTGGGCCCTCACGCCGCAGTTCGCCCGCACGCTCGCGGCAGGTATGCCGGGCTGTGAGCAGGCCCGTGCGGTGTTGGAAGGCATCAATGCGCTCTACACCGTCTATGCCTGCCTGGTGCTTTTCGACCGCGAAGGCCGGATCATGGCTGTTTCGCAGCCTGGGCAGACGCATCACGTGGGACAGAAGCTGGATGAGGAGGAGTGGGTTGCGCGCTGCCAGCGCCTGACGGACAGCCAAGGTTACGTGGTGAGCGACTACACGACGAGCCGCTTCTACGAGGCGGGGCCGACCTTCGTCTACGCCGCTGCGGTGCGGGGCGGTGAGGGTAGTGGCTCCCCGGTGCTGGGCGGCATCGCCGTCGTGTGGGATGCCGCCGGCCAGATGCAATCCATCCTGGACGATTGTTCTGAGGGTGCGGGTGCGGGCGATGCGCTGGCGTTCATTGACACCCGCGGCAGCGTGGTGCGCGCGGGCGGCGGCGGAGCCTCGGAGGTGACGGCCGATGTCGTGTCGGCTTGCCAGTGCGCCGGCAACAGAGTGGCGCCTGCCGGCCGCTACCTTTATGGCCTGGGATTGCATCGGGGTGACGGCTACCGCGAGTTCCGCAATGCGGATGGCTACGACCATGGCATGAGCTGCCGGGCGCTGCGCCAGCTGTGCGAAAACCGGGTTGCGGAGCCTGTCGCGCCGATTTTTGCCGGGGGCGTTCGGAGCGGGCGCGTGGAGGTGGAGCACCGCCAGCAGCTGGCCAGCCTGCTGGTGGGCCGCCACTGGCTGGCGCTGGAGGCCGAGCAGGTGCTGGCCGCCGCACCTGATACGGATGTGCTGCATGCCGGCGGCGCCCGCGCGCCATTCCTGGGCCTGGCGCGCATAGGCGCTGCCGTCTATCCCGTGATGGATCTGCGCAGCGTGGTATCGGGGGGCTCCGAGCCCGTCGTGCGCAAGGCCGACCCGCACCGGCAGATGGTGGTGGTGCGTGTCGTTCAGGCCGACGGGGTCTCGCGGGATTTCGTGCTGCGCATCGATGCGCTGGGCCCGATCCTGGAGCTGGACCGCCGGACCCTGCATCCGATCGGACAGGGGGCGCAGGAGACGCCGTTCATTGACGCGGTGGTGTCCGTGCCGGGCGCTGGCGAAGGGGCCACGCGGCCCCTGCTGTGCCGCATCTCTGCGCAATGGCTGCAGCAGTGTGCCCGCGGCATGCCGGCCGAGATGTCTCCGGTGGATATGGACGCCTTGCTGATGGCCGCTGCGTGAGCGCGAAGCCCTTCAAGATCCCTGAATCCGTGCTGGTCGTGATCCACACGCCCGCGCTGGAGGTGCTGCTCATCCGCCGCACGGGCGATGCGGACCACTGGCAGTCGGTGACCGGTAGCAAGGACGGGCTGGATGAGCCCTTCGAGGACACGGCCGTGCGCGAGGTACGCGAGGAAACGGGCATTGATGCCAGGGCACCCGGTTGCGTGCTGGTCGACTGGGCGCTGGAGAACGTCTATGACATCTGGCCTGAATGGCTGTACCGCTATGCGCCCGGCGTGGTGCGCAACCGCGAGCGTCTCTTCAGCCTGCAGGTGCCAGCGGGCCACCCCATCGAGCTCAATCCGCGCGAGCACGTGCAGTGGCGCTGGCTCCCCTGGCGCCAGGCGGCGCTGGCTTGCTTCTCGCCCTCCAATGCGGAGGCCTGCCTGATGCTGCCGCGGTTCGTACCACCGCGTTCCGGGCACGGTCCGGCGGCATAGCGGCCCGGCTGCACCGGCGCAGTCAGCCCAGGGGGCGCAGGCGGAAGGCGTCCGTGCGGTCGACCGGTTCCAGGTCGGGCACGGGCTCCGCGGGGAGCGCCGGGGCCGCCATCGCGGCCTTGCGCTGCGCGGCGGCCTCGGCCGACTGCGTGCGCAGCACCAGTTCGCCGGGCTTGCGCTCGCCCTCGTGGCCCATCGCGGCCCGCGCCGTGGCCGGACCGCAGCGCTCGCGCAGGGCATCGATGGCCGCCTGGGTCTCGGTCACGTCACCGATGCGGGCTGCGTGGCGGGTGAGCAGCTGCTGGGCCAGGTCCAGCAGTTTGGTGTTGAGCGTCGCGTCCACCCGTGTCAGCAGCTGCGCCACGGCGCCTTGCGGGTCGCCGCCCAGGCTCTGCGCCACGGCGGCCTCGGCCGACTTGTTGACCTGGCCGAGGCAGTCGCGAAGGGCCTGGGCATTGAGGGGGTAGCGGTGGGCAGCGCTCGCCAGCAGTTCGGTCAACGCCTTGGTGTTGGTGTAGCGCAGACCGATGGCGAGCACCCATTCAGGGCCTTCGGGCAGCTCGATGGATGTCTCTCCCAGCACGGACAGCAGGCCCACCATGTTGCAGGCGGCCTCGAAGTCGAACTGGCTGTCGAGGATGTCCTGGCCCAGCAGGCGCACGCTGGCCACGGCCTGCACCACCTGCCGCTGGAGGATCAGCTGCAGCGAGCGCACCACGGCTTCGAAGCGCCGATAGCGCCTGCTTTCGGGCTGGCGCTCCAACAGGCGGGCGAAGTCGGCCATGCACCGCTCCAGCCCCTTGCGGTCGTTGTCTCCGAAATACTGGAAGGCCAGCAGCACCAGCGATTGGTGGTCGAACAGTTTCGAGTCGATGCCCAGGATGGCCGCGCGCGACAGCGCCTTGGAGGCGGTTTCGTTGTCACCCATGTAGTGGGCCATCATGCCCAGCTTCTGCAGGCGGGCGACGGAGTCTGGCGTGAGGCTGCTGGCCAGGCGGTAGGTGCTGAGGGCATCGGTGAAATGACCGGTCTCTACCTGCGCGCGTCCCAGTACGTCATAGGCGTCGACGAAGGTCGAGTCCTCGCCCAGCAGCCCCTGCAGCGTGTTGATGGCGCGCGGCACCTGCCCCGATTCCATTTGCGCCCGGGCGATGCCCAGGCGGGCCCATGGCAGGGCGCGGGCTTCGATCACGGCTTCGAACAGCGTGCGTGCCTGTTCGTGGCGGCCCAGGCGCAGCAGCAGTTCGGAGCCGATGCGCGCGGCATAGAGCCAGTAGGCCTTGCGCTGCTTGAACTGTTCCAGGCATAGCGCCGCCGCGCCTTCGAAGTCTTCGCGCTCGATGGCGCTGAAGATCGACTGGAGGTGGGTCTTGCGCATGCGCGCGGCGGTGAGCCGCTCGAACATGGCGCTGGGCGTGAAGGGCTTGAGCAGATAGCCGTCGAGGGCGGACTCGGCGGCTTCGGCCACGGCGGCATAGGATGCCTCGGCCGTCACCATGAAGAACACGGTAGAGAAGGGCAGCAGTTGCGCGCGCCGCAGGTCGTCGAGCAGGGTCTGACCTGACTGGCCGGTGTTGAAGTACTGTTCGCACAGCACGTAGTCGAAGACCGTGTGCTCCAGCCGGGCCCGTGCGTCCTGCGGCCGGCTGCACTGCATCACCCGCGTCACGCCATACTGGCGCAGCTGCGACACGAGGATGCTGCGCGAAGTGGCATTGCTGTCGATCACCAACGCGCGCGTGGTGTTGGCCGGATTGGCGGACGGGGGAACGGAGCTCATGGGCCTGCGATGCGTTGCGACGCGTGTGATTGAGGGTATGGGCCGCAGTACGAATCGTGCGAAAACATGCAAAAAATTGCCCAGCGGACAAGTGTAGGCAATCGCGCAACTTCTGGACACATTCTCCTGCTGTAAGGAAGCCTCGCTCTGGTAGCTGCCAGCCCCGGCGCGCATCGGCTGGGCCACAATGCCGGGCATGCCCTCATCCAGCCTGCTGCGCATCGCCACCTACAACATCCACAAGGGCGTGCAGGGCATTGGCCCCGCAAGGCGCCTGGAGATCCATAACCTGGGCCTGGCCGTAGAGCAGCTCGATGCCGATATCGTCTGCCTTCAGGAGGTGCGCAAGCTGCACCATCGCGGGCCGCACCAGTTTCCGGGCTGGCCGGAGCAGCCCCAGGCCGACTATCTGGCGCCAGAAGGCTACGAAGCGGTCTATCGAACCAATGCCGTCACGCGCCACGGCGAGCACGGCAATGCGCTGCTCTCGCGCTGGCCGGTGATCGGCCACCAGCATGAGGACATCTCAGACCACCGCTTCGAGCAGCGCGGGCTGCTTCATGTCGAGGTGGACATCGACGGGCTGCGGCTGCATGCCATCGTCGTGCATCTGGGGCTGGTCCCCGGCAGCCGCTTGCGGCAGGTGTTGCAGTTGCACAAATTCATCGAGCGCGAGGTGCCCGCAGGTGCGCCGCTGGTGGTGGCCGGCGACTTCAACGACTGGGGCCTGCAGATCAAGCGCATGCTGGCGGGATTCGGCCTGCACGAGTACGAAGGTGCCAAGGCCGTGCCCACCTACCCGGCCCGGCTGCCGCTGGCGCAGCTGGACCATGTCTATGCGCGGGGCCTCACCGCGGTCGGGCTGCATGTGCCGCGTGGGCGAGCCTGGTGGCGCATGTCCGACCACCTGCCGCTGATTGCGGAGTTCCGCCTGTGACCGCTGCGGCGCGGCCTCGCCGTGGCGTCTTGGGCCGGCGTGCAGCGGCGGCCCGCCCTGTCTGCGCAGACGATCACCGCGTCACGTTGCTCGAAGGGGCCCAGGAGTTCTTTGCCGCGCTGATCCGCGACATGGATGCGGCGCTGGCGGATATCCAGTTCGAGACTTACATCTTCGACTGTACCGGTGCCGGGGTGCAGGTGGCCGAGGCCTTCATCCGCGCCGCGCAGCGCGGCGTGCGGGTGCAGATTGCCGTCGATGGCGTGGGTTGCATGAGTGGCCTGCCTGCGCCCTGGCCCCAGCGGCTGGCCGATGCCGGCGTGCAGTGGCAGGTCTATTCGCCGCCGGGCCGCTTTGGCCTGCTGCGGCCCGCGCGCTGGCGGCGGCTGCACCGCAAGCTCTGCGTGGTCGATGGCTGCGTGCTGTATTGCGGCGGCATCAATGTGCTCGATGACTTCCATGATCCCAACCATGGGGCGCTGAAGGCGCCACGCTTCGACTTCGCGGTGCGGGTGGTCGGCAGTCTGGTGGACGAGGCCAGCGACGCGATGGAGCAGCTCTGGTGGCGCATGCGCGCCGTGCACGATGCGCGCGAGCGCCGGCTCGGGCAGGCGCTGGCCGATCTGCGGGCTGCCAGCGCCGCCCGGCTCGCGCCCGGCCATCCGCCGCAGCCAGGAGCCGCCCGGGGCATGCGCGCCATGCTGGTGCTGCGCGACAACCTGCGCCACCGCAGCCGCATCGAACAGGCCTACCTGCGCGCCATCGGCACGGCGCGGCACGAAGTCATCATCGCCAATGCCTACTTCCTGCCCGGCCGCAAGCTGCGCCGCGCGCTGGTGCTGGCCGCGAGGCGAGGCGTGCGCGTGCAGCTGCTGCTGCAGGGGCGCTACGAGTACTTCATGCAGTACCACGCCGCCCGCCCCGTCTATGGCGTGCTGCTGGAGGCGGGTGTGGAGATCTACGAGTACGCGCCCAGCTTTCTGCACGCCAAGGTGGCGGTGGTCGATGCCGAGGCCGGCCGGCCCTGGGCCACGGTGGGTTCGTCCAATCTTGATCCGCTCTCGATGCTGCTGGCGCGGGAGGCCAACGTGGTGGTGGAAGACGCCGCCTTCGCCCAGGACCTGCGTCGCCGGCTCGTGCAGGCCATGGCCCACGCGGGGCAGCCGCTGGACCCGGCCGGCTATGCGGGCCGCCCGCTGCGCCAGCGTCTGCTCGACCGCCTGGCTTTCGGCCTGATGCGGGCTGCGCTCTGGGTGACCGGCCACCGCTACTGACGGCCATGGGTATGCGCTGATCGCTATCTAATTGATAGCTGTATGCGCAGATTTCGCGAGCGCTGGAGCCTGAAAACCTCTGTAAAGCGAATCCGTGGCTTCGCTGGTACCATCCGCGCCATGCTGAAAGAACTCATCGCTACCGATGCCCCGGCCAGCGCCGCTTCGTCCGCCGAGGGCACGCCCGTGTCCGTCAAGATCCGGGAGCGGCTGGTGGCGGCCCGCAAGCGCTTCAACGCCAACGACAACATTTCCGAATTCATCGAGCCGGGGGAGCTCGAACGGCTGCTTGACGAAGTGGAAGTCAAGATGCAGGGCGTGCTCGACAGCATGGTCATCGACACGGCGACCGACCACAACACGCAGAACACCGCGCGCCGCGTGGCCAAGATGTACCTGACCGAGGTCTTCCGGGGCCGTTACGTGCCGCAGCCGGCGATCACCGAATTCCCGAATGCCGAGCACCTCAACGAGCTGATGATCGTCGGCCCCATTACCGTGCGCAGCGCCTGCAGCCACCATCTCTGCCCCGTGATCGGCAAGATCTGGATCGGCGTGATGCCCAATGAGCACACCAACGTGATCGGCCTGTCCAAGTACGCCCGTCTGGTGGACTGGGTGATGGGGCGTCCGCAGATCCAGGAAGAGGCCGTGGTACAGCTGGCCGACCTGATCATGGACAAGACGCAGCCCGACGGCCTGGCCATCGTGATGGAAGCCAGCCATTTCTGCATGTCCTGGCGTGGCGTGCGCGAGATGGACAGCAAGATGCTCAACTCCGTCATGCGCGGCGTCTTCCTCAAGGATCCGGCGCTGCGCCGCGAATTCCTTTCCCTCATTCCCGGAAGGAGCTAACCCATGCTGGTCCGTCTGCTCTATGCCAGCCGCGCGGTCGATACCTCGCCTGCCGCGATCGAAGCCATCCTCACCCAGTCGCGCGAACACAACCCGCTCAGCGGCATCACCGGCGTGCTCTGCTATGGCGGCGGGGTGTTCCTGCAGGCCATCGAGGGCGGGCGCTCGGCTGTGAGCGCCCTTTACGGGCACATCCAGAAAGACCCGCGCCACAAAGATGTCGAACTCCTGCATTTCGAGGAAATCGACGAGCGCCGATTCGGCGGCTGGACCATGGGCCAGGTGAACCTCTCGCGCATCAACCACTCGATCGTGCTCAAGTACTCCGAGAAGCCTGAACTCGACCCGTATTCGGTGTCGGGCCGCGTGTCCTACGCCCTGCTCGAAGAGCTGATCGCCACCGCTTCCATCATCGGCCGCGCTTGACGCCGTCCCAGCCCGGCGCAGCCCCGCTGCTGGTAGGCTGCGATTTCTCCAGCAGCCCCAGCCGCGCCAAGCCTGTCGTGCTGGCGCTGGGCTACCTGGCCGGCAGCCGGGTGGTGCTCTCGGGGCTGGAGCGTTTTCCGACGCTGGCGGCTTTCGGCGCCTGGCTTGCCGAACCCCGGGCCTGGGTCGGCGGCTTCGATCTGCCCTTTGGCCTGCCGCGCCCGCTGCTCGAATCATTGGGCTGGCCAATGACCTGGCTGGCCAGCATGCGGCATTACCGCGGCCTCACCCGGCCCCAGATCCGCGATGCCTTCGCGGCCTTCTGCAACGCCCGGCCCGTGGGCGGCAAGTTCGCCCACCGTGCCACCGACATTCCGGCCGGTTCCAGCCCGTCGATGAAGTGGGTGAATCCGCCCGTGGCCTACATGCTGCATGCGGGCCTGCCGCTGCTGCTCGATGCCGGCGTGCATCTGCCGGGCCTGCATGAGGGCGATGCGGCGCGCGTGGCGCTGGAGGCCTACCCTGGCCTGCTCGCCCGCGAGATCCTCGGACGCCGCAGCTACAAGAGCGATGACCGGCAGCGCCAGACTCCCGAGCGCCTGATCGCCCGCCGCGATCTGCTGGAGGCGCTGGAGCGCGGCGCCACGCGGCTGGGGCTGCGGCTCAAGCTCACCCACGCGCAGCGTGACGCGCTGGCGGCCGACGCGAGCGGCGACAGTCTGGATGCCGTGCTGTGCCTCATCCAGGCCGCCTGGGCCAGCCAGCGCCATGCAGAGGGCGATGCGCTCTACGGCCTGCCGGCCGGGCTGGACCCGCTGGAAGGATGGATCGTCACGGCACCGTGGCCTCCACGGTCGGCTTGATCCGGCGGCACATGCCAGCGCCACCATACGACCCATGTCCGCTTTCCGTCATGCTGTGTCTGCTGCTCGCCGTTCGGCGCACCGCGCTGGCGCCGTCGCGGCGATGGTGGTGTGCGTGGGGCTCTGGGCGGCCAGTGCTGTGGCCGCTCCTGCGCCCTGGCACTGGTGGCGCAGCAAGATCGACGGGCAGCGGGTGTGTGCGCAGACCTCGCCGGGCCCCGGCTGGATACAAGACGGCGGCCCCTTCGACGGGCCGGGCTGCCAGCCCCAGCCACGGGTGTTCGTGCTACCCATGCGATAGCCCGGTGGGGGGATGACGTGCCGCGCGGACTGGCTGGGCGCTGCGCGCGCGCGGCGCTTCAGCCTTGGGGCAGGCCGATTTCCACGCACTCGGGCGTTACCGATACCTGTAGCTGGAGGTAGTCCGCCAGGCACTGGAGTGCGCCGGCATCGATGGGCAGCGTGTTCTGCGCTCCCGCCGGCACCAGGGGCGGCAGCGCATCGGGTGACATGCTTCCATGGGCTGCGACGCGGATGCCTTGCGCGTTGAACGTCACATGCACTTCCGCGGGGGGGACTTCTGCCGCTTCGCCCAGATGGTAGATGGCCGCGAGGGTGACGTAGAGCAGCGTGTGGTGCGGTGCCGCAGGCGCTTCGCTTTCGCCTGGCTGCGCATCGGCCAGCGGCTGGATGAACACCCCGCGCAGCGCAAGCAGGGGGCGGGCCAGCTCGATGGCCTCCAGCAGGGTGACACGTACCGGCTGGCGGTCGGTCAGCTGGACGTCCCAGTTGCGCAGGCGGCGGACATGCTCGCCCAGCGTGGTGAGCTGGCTTTCCAGTTGCTCGACGCGTTCGACCGCCTGTTCGGCGGGCGTGTCGTTTCCGGGGGCGAGTCTGCGCTTGAGCACTGTCATGCCCATGCGCATGACAGACAGCGGGCTGGCCAGGTCATGGCGCATCGCGGGCAATGCCCGCATCAAGACCGCGTGCTGTACTCCTGCAGCCATCCAGAGTCGTGCGTTGGGTTGGTCGAAACAATTCATGGCGCGAATCGATGGGGCGGGGAACGTGAGGCGAGAGAGCGAATGCGTCGGGTGTGGATGCGTCAACGCGCGGCCTGCGACTGCAAGCGGGCGACGCACTGCGCCATCAGGGCGTCGAAAGCGTCGAAGTCGAGCGGTTTTCCGAGCACGTGATCGAAGACGGGCGTGGCAGGGTTGGTGCCGGAGGCCATGCCGGTGATCGAGATGGCAATGCACGGCTTGCCGGCATCTGCAGCGATCTGCTTGAGCTGGGGCGCGAGCACCGAGCCCTGCATGTCCGGCAGGTTCTGGTCCACCAGCAGCAGTTGTGCCGGCTTGTCTCGCATGGCTGCCAGCGCGGCCTGGCCGCTGAGTGCCGTGCGCACGGAAAAGTCCTGCATCTCCAGCAGTTCGCGCAGAAGTTCGGTCGCGTCCAGGTTGTCGTCGATGATGAGGATGTCGGTTTGCATGAGCCGGTGGGGCAGGTTGGACTGGCAGGTTACGGGTTCAACGGAAAGGCGGATCACCCGGCGCGTGTCCATTCGGGTTGAAGCTGAACCGAGGGCGGTGACGGGGTTTCGGCAACCCTGGGCAGGACCTGCGTGCGGAGAACGCGTGCGGGCAGACCTTATCGGCAACCGTGTCCGATTGTGGCGCCATTAGCTGGCCCATGCAGCCCCGAGCGGGTAGGACGGAGCCGACAGCGGGGGAAGGCGTCACGCGCTGATGGACTTCGCCGGCCCCTGCCTTCTCAACTTGCCGAGTCTGCAGGCGAGGAGGGCTGGCTCGGCAGGGACATGGAAAAAACGACGTGCGGCTCGTCGAAGTGGTAGCTCAGCTCTCCGCCGTGCCCCGTAACAATCTGATGGGCGATATAGAGCCCCAGGCCCATGCTGCCGCGGTTGCGGGGGTTGTTCACCGAGGTGGACTTGAAGGGCTTGAACAGGGTTTCCGCGACTTCGGTAGGGATGCGGGGCGCGACGTTGCGCACCCGCAGCAGCGCCCGTTCGTCCTGGCGCAGGACCTGCAGGTGGATCGGCTCGCCCAGCGCACCATGGTGGCGGGCATTGCTGACCAGATTGGCAATGACCTGGGCGATGCGGTCCGGATCGGCGTGGATATGCAGTGATGGCGGCGCCTGCCACTCCACCCGCATCTGCGGGTGCGCGGTCCGGGCCTCGTCCAGCAGGTCTTCCACCAGAGGCACCAGATCGATGGGCCGCGGATGCATATCCAGCCCCAGCCGGTTCTGCAGCCTGGACATGTCCAGGACCTGGCTCACCAGCCGCTGCATGCGGCCGCTGGATGACTGGATGCGCTGGCCGATGCGGCCGGTGCGGCTGTCGGGCTCGTCGGTCTTCTCCAGCACCCGCGCGGCCATGCTGATCGAATGCAGCGGGTCGCGCAGGTCGTGCCCCAGCACCGCCATGAGCTGGTTGCGCGCGCGGTTCACCTCGGCGTAGCGGCCGTTTTGCGCGCGCACCAGTTCGTCCAGCATCTGCTGGGCGATCTGCAAGTCTTCGGTGCTCCAGGGTTCGGAGGTGGAGCGCACGGTTTCCCTCCACAGCTCGAACGAGCCGCGTGGCGTGAGCCGCGGGCCCAGCGGCCCCGTGCGCAGCACCTTGTCGGGCTTGCCGCCCCAGTTGATGGTCTCGATCTGCTCCTTGCGCAGGAAGATCATCCAGCTGCCGTTGGCGCGATCGAGCGGCATGCCCAGCACGCCGCACCAAGGCGCGAGCGCTGCGGCCAGCGCGGGCGATTCAAGCGGCAGGGCGTGCGTGTGGTAGATGTCGTGGCCCTGCACCGGTTGCGTCACGTTCAGCCACTGCACCAGCGTGCGAGCGGCCTCCGTGGAAATCGGGCCCTCCTGGCACAGCTTGCCGCTTTCGGCCACCACCGCGGCATCGGCGCGCAGCGCGCGGGCCAGCGGCGCGGCGTATTGGCAGAGGGTGGCGAATTCGTCGTCGGAGTGCAGCACGTTCTCCATCACCGACATGCGCAGAGCGGCCCCTTCCCGGTGGCGGTCCGTCTGCGCGCGGGCCAGCGCGGTCTGGATGTTGGCGCCCAGCATCTGGCCGATCACGTCGCAGGCCATGCGCACGCTGTAGGGCACCTGGCGCTGCGCCATGTGGTGGCAGGCGATCAGGCCCCACAGCTGGTCGTTGATGACGATGGACACGCTCATCGACGCGCCCACGCCCATGTTGGTCAGGTATTCGATGTGGATGGGAGAGACGCTGCGCAGCACGCCGGCGCTCAGATCCAGGGGCGGCTGGCTGGGCGTCTGCTGCAGCAGCGGCACCGGGGCGGAGGCCACGTCAGCGATCATGCGCAGCGTGTTGCTCACGTACAGACGCCGCGCCTGGGCGGGAATGTCGCTGGCCGGGTAGCGGCGGCCCAGATAAGGGTCGAGCGTGGCGACGCAGCTTTCGGCCACCACGTCCCCGCTGCCGTCCTCGCGGAAGCGGTAGCCCATCACGCGGTCGAAGCCGGTCAGCGCGCGCAGCTCTTCGGTGGCCCGCTGCAGCAGATCGTTGATGGCGTGGGGGCGGCGCAGCTTTTCCATGGCGCGGTGGGCCTGCACGGCAAAGCCGGCGAGCTCGTCCGACGTGTGCCTGCGGTTCTCGAACTCGATCACCAGGTGCGACTGAGAGACGTGCAGCACCACGTCGAAGGTATGGCCTGCCAGCTGGCACTCGATGGGCATCGGCAGCTCAGCGCCGCCGTCCAGCGCCGCCAGCCCTTCGCTGATCGCGGCCCAGAGGCGCTCATCGCCGCCCAGGCTGGCGGAGCTCAGCACCGCGCCTGGCATTACCTGGTGGCCCAGCAGCGTTGCGGTATTGGCGCTGGCATAGCGCACCTGCCCGGCCGCATCGAGCGCCAGCAGGGCCCCGTGGTGCTGGATGGAGCCCGGAATATGGATCGGTTCGCGGTCGCAGTTGTCCAGCGTGGCCGAAGGCTGGAGCGCCTGGAAGTGGCGGGTGGCGATGGGCGGGCTCACAGAGGCGCTCCCGCCGCGCGCAACTCATGCGCCATGCCGTCAAATGCTGCGCAGGCGCCTGCGCAGGCGGCCTTCACCTCGGCGGGCGAGGACAGCCGGCTCCGCAGCTCTTCGATGAAGGCGCGCCAGCGGGCCGCAGTGCCATCGCCGCCGCGGCCTTGCAGGTAGCGCAGCGGATGCGGCGCCAGCCCCTCGGCCAGCCGCCGGAACAGCACCTGACCGCCCAGCTGAGAGCCTTCGACCACATAGGCCATGCCCCAGCGGCAGGCCATGAGGTGCGCTTCGTGTTCCTGGCGGACCTGTGCGATGGCTGCCTGGGTGGCCTCACCCGGGTGAAAGGCGGACTGCGCGTCGATCGCGCCGGCGTCCCGCAAGTCGGCATGCAGCGCGGCCAGGCGGGCCGGTTCGTCGAAGCGGAAATGGGGGGTGGCGGCCTGGATGGCTTGAAGTTCGGGCGCCAGCGCTGTGAGCCAGGCGCTCAGCGCCCTTGCATGGCAGACGTAGTCGTGCAAGCGGGCGTCGGGTCGGGCGATGGGCAGCTGGGCATCCAACCTCGCATGCTGCTCCTGTGTGGCCAGCCGCAACGCGGTGAGAGGGTCTATCCGGCCCGTCGAAGTGCGGGATTCAAGAGCTTCTTGAGAGCGCGGAGACACGAATCAGCCCAGTTAAATGAATGGTAAATTTTGTTAGCGAAAGCCAATTGGGCATTCTAGTGGTGGAGGTTCCAAGGCTTGAATCAGGTGTTCATCCTGATTGCGTCGGGATGATGAACTGTCGCCAAAACTCTACGGTGCAGTCAGGGGCTTGACGGACGTCATCCAGGCGGCTCCATACCGGCCGGGTGAACGCCGGGCGCGACGCGGGGAAGTGCGTCCACCCCTCAAGGCGGGGACAGGCCCGAATCTCGAAGTCTGCGCGATGTGGGGCGGGGCTGCGCACCTGCGGCGCAAGCCCTCACCGCGCAAAGGTCTTCAACTGCCGACCAGCGCCTGGTATGCCGCACGCGTTTCGGGCGACACCGAGGCCACGAGCTGCGCATGCGGCGTCTGGTGCCGCGCCACCATGCGCGCCGACGCGATGGCTCGCGATTTGCAGAACCAGTGGCAGGTGTGCTGCATCAGAAACAGCTCGGCGGTCAGCATGTAGGCCTTGTCGCGTGGCGCGCGCTCCGCTTCGTTGGTCACCACCCGGGCTATGCCCTGTGCATGGATGGCGAGCGCCTGTCGCATGTCGAACGAGGCCGACGGAAAGAGCTGCAGCGCGAACGGCAGCCCCACCGGCAGGCGGCTGACGCGGGCGACCTGCGCATCAACGCGTGCGAACTCAGCGGCGAAGCGGTTGAACTGGTCGCTGAGCTGCACCTCGCTGATATGCAGCAGCGTCCAGATCTGGTCGCGCCGCTCCGCATCGCTTTCGCCCAGAGCTCGCAGGTAGCCCTGGGTGAGCGTTTCCATCAGCTTCTCGATCTGGTAGTGGCCCAGGTGGTGGCCGAGCAGGGCGATGCGCTTGCGCTGCTGATGGGCGTTGACGACGTAGCCGCCGGCGGATAGCAGCAGCACGAGGAGAAGAAGGTCCATGGTTCGGAGCCGGTGCGGGCAGCGGCGAAAAGGGGAAAAAGGAGAGGGCGTGGCGCCCGGGCGCTCGTGTTCGGTGGGCGGAGCTGCAGGCATTGTGCCCGGGGCGGTCCATACCCCCGGGATCTTTCCAGCCCTCAGGCCCAGGAGAGTGCCGACAGGTCGTTCACGAAGATCGGCATGTCCTTCCAAAGCCCGCGCAGGTTTTTCTGCGCCACGGTCACCCATTGCGGCTGATAGAGGAAGGCGTGCACGCTGTCCTCGGCCAGCAGGCGTTGCGCATCGCCCAGCAGGCGGGCGCGGTCGGCGGGGCGCGAGGCGTTCTTGATCCGCTCGTAGAGCGCGTCGAACCTGGCCGAGCGGTAGCCCCAGTAGTAGTCCGGCTTGGCGAAGTTGCCCAGGTCGAAGGGCTCGACGTGCGAGATCAGCGTCAGGTCGTAGTTCTTGCTGCCGTAGGTGCCGCTGAGCCACTGCGCCCATTCCACGTTCTGCAGCCGCGCGGTGATGCCCACCTGGGCCAGTTGTGCCGCGATGACCTCGCCGCCCTGGCGGGCGTAGGGTGTGGGCGGCAGCGTCATGGTGAGGGTGAGCGGCGTCTTTACGCCTGCTTCGGCCAGGAGCTTGCGGGCTCTTTCGGGGTCGTAGGGGTTGACGCCCGTGGTGTCGATGTAGCCGAAGGCGCCCGGCACGTAGTGGCTGCCGATGGGCACGCCCAGCCCGTCGGCGGCGCCTTCGATGACGGCGCGGCGGTCGATGGCTGCGGCGATGGCGCGGCGCACGCGCACGTCCTGCAGTGGCTTGCGTTCATTGTTCATGGCCAGGATGGTCTTGGCGCGCGAGCCGCTCACCACCACCTGGAAGCGCGGGTTGCCCTTGAACTGCGCCACGCTGCGCGGCGTGATGCGCGGGAAGTCGTCCACGTCGCCGGCCAGCAGCGCTGCGACCTGCGCGGCCGCGTCCGGAATGAATCGGAAGACGGCGCGGCGGATCTTGATGCCACCCGCTGCACGGTAGCCCGGCCAGGCCGTGAGGGTGATGGAGGCGCCCCGGCTCCAGTTGCCGAGTTGATAGGGCCCGGTGCCCACCGGGCGCGTGGCATTGGTCGCCACGCTCTTGGGCTCGACGATGACCGCCGTGGCCTGGCCCAGCAGGAAGAGCAGGTCTGGCTCGATGTCCTGGTTGAGGATGACCACCGTGTGATCGTCCACCACCTGCGTGCTCAGCGTGGCGAAGGTGCGCTTGTCCTTGTTGGTGCTCTTGTCGCTGCCCGCGCGGTCGAAGGAGAACTTGACCGCCGCTGCGTTGAAGGGCTCGCCGTTCTGGAACTTGACGCCCCGGCGCAGGCGGAAGGTGGTGGTCTTGAGGTCGGGCGAGACCTCCCAGCTTTCGGCGAGCAGCGGCGAGACGCTGCCGTCGGCGTTGATCTTGGTGAGCGGCTCCAGCACGTTGTAGAGCACGATCTCGCCGATGGCCGATGCCGCGCCCGCCGTCGGGTCCAGCCCCGGCGGCTCAAGGGTCATGCCCAGCGTCACCGCATCCTTGCGGCCCTGGGCCAGCGCCGTGCCGAATGGGGCGCAGAGCGCGGCAGACGCGAGGGCGCCAGTGGCGAGGACGAAGCGGCGGTCGGGCATGGGGAAATCTCCTGTGATCGGGTGCGGGCGCATGCGGGGGCGTGGCCGCCAGTGCGAACGCCACCACTGTTTGTACTACACGCGATGCTGCGTGCGCATCGCACCGGCCCGGCGGGCCCGCGCCGCGCCGGGCGCGATGCGCGGCACCGCGCCCACCAGCGCTTGCGTGTAGGGATGCTGGGGTGCGGCGAAGAGCTGCGCGGGGGCGCCGCGCTCCACGATGCGGCCCTGGTGCAGCACCACGACCTCGTCGCAGACCTGGTTGACGACGGCCAGGTCGTGGCTGATGAGCAGGTAGGCGACCCCGTGCTGCTCGCGCAGGTCCTGCAGCAGGTTGAGCACCTGGGCCTGTACCGACACGTCGAGCGCGCTGACCGGCTCGTCGGCCACGATCAGGCGCGGCCGCGTGACCAGCGCCCGGGCGATGGCAATGCGCTGGCGCTGGCCGCCTGAGAATTCGTGCGGGTACTTGGCTGCGTCGGCGCTGCGCAGGCCCACGTCGGCCAGCGCCTGCAGCACGCGCTCGCGCTGCTCGGTGCGGGCAAGGGGGCGCGCCTGGCCGGGCAGCGGCAGGGCGTCGAGCGGCTCGGCCACGATGCGCTCCACGGTCTGGCGCGGGTCCAGCGAGCTGTAAGGGTCCTGAAACACCATCTGGAAGCCCGCGCGTGCGGCGCGCAGCTCGGCGGCGGGCAGGCGGTGCAGGTCGCGGCCCTGCCATTCGACGCGGCCGGCATCGGGCACGTCCAGCGCCATCACCAGCCGCGCCAGGGTGGATTTGCCCGAGCCCGATTCGCCCACCACGCCCAGGCTGCGGCCGGCGTCGATCTGCAGGCTCACGCCTGCCAGCGCGGTGTGCTGCGGCCGGGGGGCGAAGAGGCCGGTGCGGGGCAGGGTGTAGCGGCGCTGCAGGTCGGTCACGCGCAGCAGCGGGGCCTTTGCGCCGTGTTCAGTGCCGAATGGGGCTTCAGCGTTTGATTCACCCGGATAATCAGCTATCGAATTGGTAGCAATTGACGTCATGCGGCGGCCTCCTGCGGCATGGCCGCATCCACTGCATCCAGCCGGATGCAGCGTGCCCGGTGGCTCGTGTGCGGCGGCACCGCCTGGGCGGCGGGCAGGCCGGCATCGCAGTCCGGCACGGTGAGGGCGCAGCGCCCGGCGAAGGGGCAGCCCGGCGGCAGGTCGGCCAGCTCGGGCACGGTGCCGGGAATGGTCGCCAGCCGGGCGCGGGGGCCAGCCAGCGGGCGCAACTGCGGCCGGGCCGCGAGCAGGCCGCGCGTGTAGGGGTGGGCGGGGCGGGCGAACACGGCGGCCGTGTCGCCGCTTTCCACCACACTGCCGCCGTACATCACCAGCATGCGGTCCACGTTCTGCGAGATCACGCCCAGGTCGTGCGAGATGAGGATCAGCGCCATGCCGCGCTCGTCCACCAGGTCAGCGATGAGGTCCAGGATCTGCTGCTGCAGCGTGACGTCCAGCGCCGTGGTGGGCTCGTCGGCGATCAACAGGTCGGGCCCGCAGGCCAGCGCCATGGCGATGGTGATGCGCTGGCGCTGCCCCCCCGAGAACTGGTGCGGATAGGCATCGAAGCGCTGCACCGCCTGGGTGATGCCCACGCGCTCCAGGAGGGCGATGGCTTCGCTGCGCGCGGCGCGGGCGCTCAGGCCCAGGTGCAGGCGCAGCGGCTCGGCCACCTGGCGGCCGATGGAGTGGACCGGGTTGAGCGCCGTCATCGGCTCCTGGAACACCATGCCGATGCGGTGGCCGCGCAGCCGGCACAGGGTGGCATCGGGCAGGCCGAGCAGTTCCTGGCCATCGAAGCGCAGGCTGCCCGATGTTTCAGCGCCGTCGGGCAGCAGGCCCATCAGCGCCAGCGCCGTCAGCGACTTGCCGCTGCCCGATTCGCCCACGATGCCCAGCGTCTGGCCGCGCGCCAGGGTGAAGCCCATCTGCCGCACGGCCGTGGCCATGCCGCGCGACGTGGGCAGGCGCACGCTCAGGTCCTGGACCTGCAGGAGCGGCGATGGCGTGGCGGGTGGCGTGGTCGTCATGTGGGGTGAAGCGGGGGCGATCAGCGCTGCCGGGCCAGGCGCGGGTCCAGCGCATCGCGCAGGCCATCGCCCAGCAGATTGAGGCCCAGCACCGCCAGGGCGATGGCCGCGCCCGGCCACACGGCCAGCAGCGGCGCCTGGAACATCAGCGTCTGCGCCTCGCTGAGCATGCGGCCCCACGAGGGCTGCGGCGGCTGCGTGCCCAGGCCGAGGTACGAGAGCGCCGCTTCGGCCAGGATGGCTAGCGCGAAGTGGATGGTGGCCTGCACGATCAGCACCGGCAGGATGTTGGGCAGCACATGCTCGCGCGTGATGCGCCAGCGGCCCTTGCCGCAGGCCCGCGCCGCGAGCACGAAGTCGCGCGACCACACGGCGTTGGCCGAGGCCCGCGTGACGCGCGCGAAGGTCGGGATGTAGAAGAGGCCGATGGCGATGATGGCGTTGACCATGCCCGCGCCGAACACCGCCGCCAGCATGATGGCCGAGAGCAGGGCGGGGAAGGCGAAGGTGAAGTCCGCCAGCCGCATCACCGCTTCTTCGACCCAGCCGCGCCGCGCCGCCGCCAGCAGGCCCAGCGCCACGCCGATGCCCGCGCCGATGCCCACCGCCACCAGGCCCACCAGCAGCGAGCTGCGCGCGCCCACCAGCAGCAGCGAGGCCACGTCGCGCCCGAAGGCGTCGGTGCCCAGCCAGTGCTGCGCACTGGGCGGCTGCAGCTTGGCGGACAGGTCCATGGCGTAGGGCGAGGCGGGCGTCCAGAAGAGCGACAGCAGGGCGGCCGCGGCCAGTAGGGCCGTAAGCACGGCGCCCAGCGTGAAGCTGGGGTGGCGCAGCACGCGCCAGCGCTGGTGCGGCCCGCTCATGCCGCGCCTGCCTTCACGCGCGGGTCGATCACCGCATAGAGCAGATCGACCACGGCATTGACCACCACCACCATGGCCGCCAGCAGCATCACGCAGTTGCGCACCACGATCAGGTCGCGGTTGGCGATCGACTGGAAGATGAGCCGGCCCAGGCCGGGCAGGTAGAACACGTTCTCCACCACGATGGTGCCGGCCAGCAGGTTGGCGAACTGCAGGCCCATCACGGTGACAACCGGAATCATCGCGTTGCGCACCACGTGGCCCCAGAGCGCGGCGCGGCGCGAAAGGCCCTTGGCACGGGCGGTGCGCACGAAGTCCTCGCGCAGCACGTCGAGCACGGCCGAGCGCGTGATGCGTGCCAGGATGGCCGCCTGCACCACCGCCAGCGCGATGGCCGGCAGCAGCAGCGCCTGCAGCGCGAGCAGCACGCCGCCGCCGGCGTCTTCCGTCCAGCCCGGAAAGCCGCCGGCCGAGAACCACTGCAGCTTCACCGAAAAGAGCAGGATCAGCAGGATGGCGAACCAGAAATTGGGAATGGCGATGCCCAGCTGCGCCAGGCCCATCACGCCCACGTCGCCCCAGCGGTTGTGGCGCGACGCGGCATAGACGCCCGCCGCCACCGCCAGCACGGTGGCGATGGCCATCGCCATCACGGCCAGCGGCACGGTCAGCGCCAGCCGCTCCCAGACCAGTTCGGCCACGGGGGTGCCGTAGGCGTAGCTCGTGCCCAGGTCGCCGGAGAGCATGCCTGCCACCCAGTGCAGGTAGCGGTGTAGGGCGGGCTGGTCCAGCCCCAGTTGCGTCGCCAGGGCCGCCACCGCCTCGGGCGCCGCATCGGGGCCCAGCAGCACCTGGGCCGCGTTGCCGGGCAGGATCTCCAGCACCAGGAACACGACGGCGGACGCGCCGGCCAGCGTGGCGGCCAGGGTCAGCAGGCGGCGAAGAACGAACAGGCCCATGCGGATGGCGAAGGGATGGGATGAACGGGGCAGGTGGGGCTTGCGGAGGGTTGGGGGGAGCATAGCGGCAAACCAACCGCCCGCTCGCAGGCGGGGGGCGCCGTGCGGGCATGGGCGTGCTGCGGCCAGGGGCATGCGGCCGGGGCGGATAATCAGCCCATGTCTCTCGCCTGCCGATTCCCCCGTTTTCCTGCCGCTGTGCGGCCCCGCTGTGGGAGCACGCCATGGCATTGATGATCACGGCCGAGTGCATCAACTGCGACGTCTGCGAGCCCGAGTGCCCGAACGGCGCCATCTCCATGGGCGAGGAAATCTACGAGATCGAGCCGTCCAAATGCACCGAGTGCGTGGGGCACTTCGACGAGCCCCAGTGCGTGCAGATCTGCCCGGTGGCCTGCATCCCGGTTGATCCGAATCACACCGAAACCCGTGAGACGCTGTGGCAGAAGTTCGAGCGCCTGCAGGCGGCTGCCAGCGCCTGAGAGGCTTTCTCCGTCTCTGCCCTTGTAGATCAATCGCCTTTAGCTATTGAAAACGTAGCAAGCCTGGGCGCGATGTGTCTCAGGCCGCATCCGCCGGTCCGGCCGCTGCGCCTTCCGCTGGCTTGCCTGCGGCGGGAGTCGCCGCAGTAGCCGGGCGCGGCGGCTTCGGCCGGGGCGGCTTGGTGGTGTGGACCTGTAGCGTGGCTTTCTCCATGTCGCCCGTGAGCATGGCCGGATAGGCCTTGAGCGAGTGCGCGATGCTGTCCTCGATCAGATTGCGGTGCTCGGGCGAGGGCTTCTTGAGCACCCAGTTCACCACCTCGGCCTTTACGCCCGGGTGGCCCACGCCGATGCGCAGGCGCCAGTAGTCGGCAGAACCCAGCTGGGCGTGGATGTCGCGCAGGCCGTTGTGGCCGGCGTGGCTGCCGCCGCGCTTGAGCTTGACCTGGCCCGGGACGATGTCGAGCTCGTCGTGCGCGACCAGGATTTCCTCGGGCTGGATCTTGAAGAAGCGCGCCAGCGCTGCCACCGACTTGCCCGACACGTTCATGAAGGTCTGTGGCTCCAGCAGCCACACGCTCTGGCCCTGCACGTTCACCCGCGCGACCAGGCCGTAGTAGCTGCGATCGGGCACCAGCGTGGCCTTCAACTCGCGCGCCAGCGCGTCGATCCACCAGAAGCCGGCGTTGTGGCGGGTCGCTTCGTACTCGGGGCCGGGGTTGCCCAGGCCGACAAACAGTTTGATCATGATCTGCGGGATTATCCGTGCGCGCCAAAAGAAACGGCCCACGCGAAGGTGGGCCGTTCGGGGCAGTCCCGCCCGGAGGCGGTCTGCAAAGGAGCCGGGGCAGAGGGCCGCCCAGGCTTACCTTGTCGCGAGTGCGATGGATTACTTCTTCTTGCCCTTGCCCTTGGCGGCTTCGGCAGCGGGGGCTGCACCGGCTGCCGGCGCTTCTTCTTCCACCACGGGGTTGGTCACGGACACCAGAACGGGGTTGTTCTGGCCGCCGCGAATCACGGGACGCAGGCCGCGGGGCAGCTTGATGTCCTTCAGGTGCAGCGAAGCACCCTTCTTCAGCGTGCTCAGGTCCACGGCGATGAACTCGGGCAACTCGGAAGGCATGCAGGTCACGTCGAGTTCGTTCACGACGGGGTTGACCAGGCACTTGTCCACCTTCACGGCGTCGGACTCTTCGGAGCCGCTGTAGTGCAGGGGCACCTTCACGTGCAGGCGGGTCTTGGCATCGACGCGTTGGAAGTCGATGTGCAGGATCATCTGCTTGTAGGGGTGGTATTGCACGTCACGCAGCAGAACCTTGCTGGTGGTGCCGGCAACTTCCATGTCCAGCACGCTGGAGTGGAACGCTTCCTTCTTCAGGGCATGCCACAGGGCGTTGTGATCGATCTCGATCAGTTGGGGTTCGGTGGCACCGCCATAGACGATACCGGGCGTGCGGCCCGTGTTGCGCAGACGGCGGCTCGCACCCGTACCTTGCTTGGCGCGCTCAAAAGCGACGAAGTTCATAGTTAGCTCCTGATGGGCCGGCCGCGACCAGCCTGGCCCTGTTGAAAAAGACCGCAGCACCTCCGTGGTGCCGCAGCCTGCTGTGTTCCCGAACGCACAAGCCTCCCGAAGGAGGCTTGGCTTGTTGCTGGCCACCCCGGCAGGGTGGCTGCGCATCAAAGGAGACTTCTCAGTCCGAGAACAGACTCATCACCGACTCACCCTTGGCGATACGCTGGATCGTCTCGGCGATCAGCGGTGCCACGGAGAGTTGGCGAATCTTGGTGCATTCCTTGGCGTTGTCGCTCAGAGGAATGGTGTTGGTCACGACCACTTCGTCGAGTGCGCCGCCCTTGGCGATGCGCTCGATGGCGGGACCGGAGAAAATGGGGTGCGTGCAGTAGGCGTACACCTTCTTGGCGCCGCGCTCCTTGAGCACTTCGGCTGCCTTCACCAGCGTGCCGGCGGTGTCGATCATGTCGTCCATGATCACGCAGTTGCGGCCTTCGATCTCGCCGATCACGTGCATCACTTCGGACACGTTGGCCTTGGGGCGACGCTTGTCGATGATGGCCAGGTCGCAATTGAGCTGCTTGGCCAGCGCACGGGCACGCACCACGCCGCCGACGTCAGGCGAGACCACGATCAGGTCTTCGTACTGCTTCTGGCGCAGGTCACCCAGCAGGACTGGCGAGGCGTAGATGTTGTCCACCGGAATGTCGAAGAAACCCTGGATCTGGTCGGCATGCAGGTCCATGGTCAGCACGCGGGCCACGCCCACGGCTTGCAGCATGTTCGCCACCACCTTGGCCGAGATCGGCACGCGGCTGGAACGCGGGCGGCGGTCCTGGCGGGCGTAGCCGAAGTAGGGGATCACGGCGCTGATGCGTTCGGCCGAAGCGCGCTTGAGCGCATCAACCATGATCAGCAGTTCCATCAGGTTTTCGTTGGTCGGCGCGCACGTGGACTGCACGACGAACACGTCGCGGGCACGCACGTTCTGCTTAATCTCGACGGTGACTTCACCATCGGAGAAACGACCCACATCGACAGCGCCCAGCGTGGTTCCGAGGTGCTTGGCGATCTCTGCCGCCATGCCCGGGTTGGCATTGCCCGTGAAAACCATGAAATCAGGTTGATTGGCTTGCATGAGCGACCCAGCTGGCTAGAGGAAAACGTCGGTGTGAGATAAGAATTTGGCAGGGGAAGAAGGATTCGAACCTTCGCATGCCGGAATCAAAATCCGGTGCCTTAACCAACTTGGCGACTCCCCTACACAGGTCGATTGCCGCGGGCAATCAACCGAAACTTTCATCTGCTGCCCACCCTTCGAGAGGATGGATCGCCAGATTTTCACATGCTCTGACTTGCCAGGTGCTGGGCGCATCCTGCAAATCGATCGCATGTTGCATTGTTGCAAACACTGCACTTCCCGAGCCCGTCATTCTAGCCTGCAACCCTTTCGAATTTAGCCACTGAAGGGCTTTTTCGATTTCGGGGCAAAGTGCCTGAGCGACTGGCTGCAAGTCGTTTCCACCAAATTGATAGTGTGCTGCAGCAAAGCCTTGAATTGTAGCACATGCAGAATCGCGTTTGAGAAAAGGACTTGAAAAAATCGATTTCGTATCCAACCCGGCTTCTGGCTTGACCACCGCAAAAGAGCTTCGCGGCAATTCGTGCATCAATTCGAGAGGCCGAATTATGTCACCAATTCCTTCCACCCAAGCGTTCCTGCCGCGTAAAAAAAACGGAACGTCGGCGCCCAGGCGCAGGCCGATGGCTTCGAGCTGGTGGCGCGGCAGGTCCAGCTTCCACAGTCGGTTGAGCGCAAGCAGGGCGGTAGCCGCATCCGAGGAGCCTCCGCCCATGCCGGCCTGAGCGGGAATGCTTTTGTGCACGCCGATGTGCGCGCCCAGGCTGCAGCCCGTGGCCGACTGCAGCGCCTTCGCGGCGCGCAGCGTGAGGTCGTCCGGTGGCAGTGCCATGGACAGGTCTTCGCGGGTGACGTGGCCGTCGGTGCGCAGATCGAAATGCAGCGTGTCGCACCAGTCGATCAGCATGAACACGGACTGCAGCAGGTGATAGCCATCGGGGCGCTGGCCCGTGATGTGGAGAAAGAGGTTGAGCTTGGCCGGAGCCGGCACGTCGTACAGCGATTGCATTCGTGGCTCTTCAGCGGCTCAGGATGACGCGCAGCGTGGCCTGCGGCATGGGTGAAAAGCGCTGGGCCACCAGCCTTCCGTGCTCCTGCAGCGCGCTCAAATCCACCTGCCAGCCGGGCGTCTGCACGGCCTCGCCGTTCAGCCAGCTGAAGAGGGCCGACACGGGCAGCGCGCTACCGGTGAGCGTCTGCACCAGTTGTTCGAGCGAGCCGGATTCCGTCCGCTTCTGCCCGTCCATCAGCACGGCATGCCCGGGGGACCACTCGAGGCGCGCCATGACGTTGCCCAGTGGGTTGAGGAGCGTGAGCTGCCCTCGCTCCGGTCGGCCCTTCAGCTCGAACCCGGCATTGAAAGATTGGGCGGAGGGGTCATCGACCATCAGCGACAGGCGGCCGCTCCAGGCGCCGTTGGCCGGATCGGGGCCGGGCGCAGGGGCCGGGGGCTGGGCGCAGGCGGCCAGCAGGCCGCAGAGCGCCAGCGAGGCCAGCAGGTCCCGGCGGCGGTTGAGCGGGCTCACAGGCTCACTCCCAGGCGCTTGAGCGTGTCCTTGAGCGTGCCGTTGTCGGGGTTGAGCTGCTGGCCTTGGCGCCATACGGCCTTGGCCTGGTCCTGCTGGCCCATGCTCCAAAGCACTTCGCCCAGGTGGGCGCCGATCTCGGCATCGGGCTGGACCCTGAAGGCCTCCTGCAGCAAGCGCGCGGCCTCCTCGCGATGGCCGAGCTTGAACTCCACCCAGCCCAGGCTGTCGGTGATGAATGGGTCGCCAGGGGCCAACTGCAGCGCCTTGGCGATCAGCTCCCGGGCTTCCTGCAGCTTCACGCCGCGTTCGGCGAAGGAATAGCCCAGCGCGTTGTAGGCATGCTGATAGTCGGGCTGGCGCGCGATGATGGCGCGCAGCTGGCGCTCCATCACGTCGAGTTTGCCCAGGCGCTCGGCCAGCATGGCCTGTTCGTAGGCCAGGTCCACGTCGTCGGGGTAGCGGGCCACGGCCTGGCTCTGCACTTCGTAGGCGGTGTCGTATTGCTGCACTTCGCGCAGCAGCTGCACTTCGGCCAGTAGCTTCTGCTTTTCCTCGTCCGCCGTCTTGGCGGGCAGGGCGCGCAGAACAGCGCGCGCTTGCGTGATCTTGCCCTGCTTGGCCAGCAAGGACGCGCGGCGGCTCTGCGCGCTGATGAGGGCGGCGGGGTTGTCGATGCGGTTCAGCCACGCGTCGGCCTGGGCGAAGTCGCCGCGTTTTTCAGCTACCTGTGAAAGCAGCAGGTAGGCCTGGGTCTGTGCATTGGCGCGCGTCTCGCTGGGCGGCAGTGGCTCCAGGAGGGCCAGGAACTTCTGTAGCGACGCCTCGGCCTGGGGCAGCCGGTTGGCCTGGAGGTTCAGGGAGGCATCCACCAGCCAGGCCTCGGCCATGTCGGGTCTTTCGCGGGTGACGGCCTCCAGCTGCGCCTGCGCTTCCGCGAACCGCTGCCCTTCAAGCAGGACGCGGGAGTAGGTCATGCGGATCTCGGGAATCGGCGTGCCAGCGAAGTAGGGCTTGAGCAAGGCTTCGGCATCCTTCACGCCGGATTCCATGAGCAGCAGCGCCAGGAGCGCCGCGCCGTCGTTGGTGGGCTCCAGTTCGCTGGCACGACGTGCAGCTTCGAGCGCGCCCGCCTTGTCGCCAGAGGCCAGCCGCATCCGTCCGATGGTGATCCAGGCGCTGGGCGCCACCGCTGGATTGTTGAGCTCGTTGGCCAGGGCCTTCTCGACCACTGCAGTCGCCTGCGCCTTGTCGGAGCCGCGCCCGTAGAGTTGTGGCAGGGCCTGGATCGT
This sequence comes from Lampris megalopsis, assembly GCA_022114975.2. Lineage (NCBI taxonomy): Eukaryota > Metazoa > Chordata > Actinopteri > Lampriformes > Lampridae > Lampris > Lampris megalopsis. The sequence goes on from JAJHIY020001155.1 coordinate 242,010, forward strand.
GGCGATGCGCGTGCGCGGCGCGGAGGCGGCCAGTTCCTGCTTCAACAAGTCGGTGGTCTCGTCGATGCGGTTGAGGGCGATCAGGATCTGCAGCAGGAAGCGGTTGGCTTCCCGGGACTGCGGCAACGCCTCTTTCCAGGCCTGGGCCGCGATCAGCGCGGACTGGCCCGAGCGCGCCTGCAGGGCGATCTCGGTGGCCCGGCGATAGAGCTGGCCGTCGCGGCTGCGGCGGGCGGCCTCCAGCATGAGTGCATAGGCTGTGCCGGGGTCTCCGCTGCTGGCGGTCATCTCGCTGACCAGGATTTCGTAGAACAGCTCGGCGTTGAGGGCCGCGGCTTCGTCGTCGGACGACGGGGCGGCATGCGCTGCAGCCGCCTTGGGCAGCGAGGGCGAGGTCTGCGACGGCTTGGACTGCTGCGTGGCGGCCATCGCGGAACCTGTGGCCAGAAGGCAGGCCAGCGCAATGGCCCTGTAGCGACATGATTGCATCATCGACTCATAATAATCCATGCCTTTCCTCCTTTCCGCCGAGACCCCGGATGCCTGAGTTACCCGAAGTCGAGGTCACCCGGCGCAGCTTCGAAAGCCGCATCGCCGGCGCGCAGATCCGCTCCGTGACGTTGGGCAAACCCCTGCGCTGGCCGCTGGGCCGCGAGCCGTCCGGCCTGGCGGGCCGGCAGGTGCTGGGGGTGCGGCGTCGGGGCAAGTACCTGCTGGTCGATCTGGACGACGGTAGCCTGCTGCTGCTGCATCTGGGCATGTCGGGCAGTCTGCGCTTCGCCGGCGACCTGCCCGAGGCGGGCGCGCACGACCATTTCGACATGGTGACCGATCGCGGCACCTTGCGGTTGCATGATCCGCGCCGCTTCGGCGCTGTGGTCTGGGCTGCCCACGAGGACGACCCCGTGGCGCGCAAGCTGCTGCAGAACCTGGGCCCGGAGCCGCTGGACGACGGTTTCACGTTCGAGGCATTTCACGCGGGCCTGCAGGCCAGCCGTGTGCCTATCAAGCTGCTGCTGCTCAGCGGCAAGATCGTCGTCGGCGTGGGCAACATCTACGCGTCTGAAGTGCTGTTCCTTGCCGGCATCCGTCCCACGGCGCGGGCCAGCAGCATCGGCCCGTTGCGGGCGCGCCGCCTGCATGCGGCGATCCGCCAAGTGCTGGCGCGGGCGGTGGAGCGGGGTGGCAGCACCTTGCGCGACTTTTCCAGTGCCGACGGCAATGCCGGCCATTTCCAGCTGGAAGCCAATGTCTATGGGCGAGAGCTGCAGCCTTGCCGGGCGTGCGGCACGCCGATCAAGCTGCTGCGACAGGGCCAGCGCAGCACCTTCTACTGCCCGCGCTGCCAGCGCGCCTGACGCCGGCGCGCTGGCAGCGCGGGCCGTGGCGCGATGCTATATTTTCAACTCTCTGCGGCCCGCTCGGGCTGGTTGACGCACGCCATCCTGGGAGCACCGTGGGCCCTTCATTCAACGAACAGTTCGACCAGCATGGTGCCTGGAGGCGCGCGTTCGCGCAGCAGTTGCGCCAGCTGGCCGATTGGATGGGATCTTGCGAGCTGATGGACGCGGCCGTGCAGGAGCGACTGCATCGCCTGGAAGAGCAGGTGCGCAGCGACAAGGTCATGGTGGCTTTCGTTGCGGAGTTCTCGCGCGGCAAATCCGAGCTCATCAACGCCCTTTTCTTCGCATCCTACGGGCGCCGCATCATGCCGGCCAGCGCGGGTCGCACCACCATGTGCCCGACCGAGCTGGCCTACGACCCGCCCACCCCGCCCAGCTTGCGTCTGTTGCCCATCGAAACCCGCCAGGCGCCTCAGAGTCTGGCCGACTGGCGCCTGCGGGCGGAGCAGTGGGTGCAGATTGAACTGGATGTGGACAACGCCGAGCAGCTGGCCCAAGCCTTCGAGAAAGTCTCCGAAGTGCGCCGCGTTCCGGTGGAAGAAGCCCGCGCACTGGGGTTCTGGCGCGATGAGGTCCAGCAGGTCGATGCGACCACCGCTGCCGCCGGCAACCCCGTGCCGGATGCCGATGGCCTGGTCGAGGTGCCGCGCTGGCGGCATGCGCTCATCAACATTGCTCATCCGCTGCTCAAGCAGGGGCTGGTGATTCTGGACACTCCCGGGCTCAATGCCGTGGGCGCCGAACCTGAGCTCACCATCAACCTCATTCCACAGGCCCATGCAGTGCTGTTCATGCTGGGGGCGGACACGGGCGTGACCCAGTCCGACCTTGCCATCTGGCGCGAGCATCTGGCTCCTGCAGGCCAGGCCGCCGACGCGCGGCTGGTGGTGCTGAACAAGATCGACACCCTGTGGGACACGATCAACACACCCGCCCAGGTGCATGCGCAGCTGGACCGCCAGTGCCGCAGCGCGGCCGAAATGCTGGGCATGCCCCTCGCGCAGGTGCTGCCGGTGTCGGCGCAGAAGGGCTTGCTGGCCAAGATGCGGCACGATGAGGGCTTGCTGGCCATGAGCGGCTTGCCGCAGCTCGAAGACGCGCTGGCCCAGGGCATCATGGGCCGTCGCCAGGCCATCCTGCGGTCGACCGTGGCTTCCGGCGTCGAACAACTGCGCGCAGAAGCCGAGCGCACCATCCACATCCGCCGGCGCGATCTGGACGACCAAATGCTGGAGCTGCGCAGCCTGCGCGGCAAGAACGCCCAGGTGATCGACAACATGCGCGGCCGGATCGAGCAGGAGCAGCGCGAATTCGACGCCAGTGCCGCGCGCATTCAGGCCGTGCGCGCCGTGCATCTGCGCCTGCTGCGCGAGATCTTCCAGCAGCTGGGCGCGCGGTCGCTGAAGACGGAAATGGCCGCGCTGGAAGAGGCTCTGCAGGCGCGCGGCCTCAAGCTGGGCGCACGCAAGATCTACATCGACACCTTCAGCCGCCTGCGCCAGCTGTTGAGCAGCGCCCAGGGCTCCGGCAGTGAGATCCATGCGATGCTGAGCGGTACCTTTCGCCAGCTCAATGCCGAGTACGGCTTCTCGCTGCAGGCGCCTGCGCCGCCGTCGCTGGCACCTCTGGTGCAGGAGCTGCAGCAGATCGAGGACCGCCACCTGCAATACCTGGGCGTCGGCAACACCTTGCGGCTGGTGCAGCCGGAATTCACCGAGCGCCTGGTGCGGGCGCTGGGCACGCGGCTGCGGGCCGTGTTCGAGGCTGCGGCCAACGAGCTGGAGCTGTGGAGCAAGTCGGCCACGGCCCAACTCGATGCCCAGCTGCGCGAGCGCAAGCGCAGCTTCGCGCGGCGCATCGAGGCGGTGGATCGCATCCGCCACGCCGCCAGCGGGCTGGTCGAGCGCATCGCCGACATCGAGCTGGCCGAACAGCGGCTCACGGAGACGCATGCCCGGCTGCAGAGCCTCACGCAGCAGCTGCTTGAGTTGCCCCGGCCCGAGGCGGGCGAGAGCACCCCTCCGAAAGAAACCCTTTCTGCATGAGCGTTCAGAACGAAGACATCGCCACCCTGGTCGTGCGGTGGCAGGCCAGCCACGGCCGCAACCACCTGCCCTGGCAGAACACCCGAGACCCGTACCGCGTCTGGCTGTCCGAGGTGATGCTGCAGCAGACCCAGGTCGCCACCGTGCTCGATTACTACGCGCGCTTCCTGGCACGCTTTCCCGACGTGCACGCGCTGGCCGAGGCCCCGCAGGACGACGTGCTAGCGCTCTGGGCGGGCCTGGGCTACTACAGCCGGGCACGCAATCTGCACGCCTGTGCCCAGCAGGTGATGGAGCGGCACGGCGGCGCCTTCCCACGCACGGTGGAAGAGCTCTCCGCGCTGCCGGGTATCGGCCGCTCCACGGCGGGGGCGATCGCATCGTTCTGCTTCGGCGTGCGGGCGCCCATCCTGGATGCCAACGTGCGGCGCGTGCTCACGCGCGTGATGGGCTTCGATGCCGACCTGGCCGTGGCGAAGAACGAGCGCCAGCTCTGGGCGCAGGCGGAGGCGCTGCTGCCCACGCGGGATCTGCCCACCAGCATGCCGCGCTACACGCAGGGCCTGATGGACCTGGGTGCCAGCATTTGCTCTCCACGCAAGCCGGCCTGCATCGTCTGCCCGTTGAATGCGGCTTGCGTAGCGCGGGCGGACGGTCACCCCGAGGATTACCCGGTGCGCACCCGCAAGCTGAACCGCAGTTCTCAGGCCTGGTGGCTGCTCCTGCTGCGCGATGCGGGCGGCCGGGTCTGGCTGGAGCGCCGCCCGCAGGCGGGCATTTGGGCCGGGCTCTACTGCCCGCCCGCATTCGAGGATCGCGCGGCGCTCTGTGGCGCCGTGCGCGCGGGTGGAGGCGATGCCGGCGCCTTGCACGACATGCCCGCATCGCTGCATGTGCTCACGCACCGTGACCTGCATCTGCACCCGGTGCTGGTGGCGCAGGAGGAGGTGAGCGGCCGGATGGCGGGCGAGGGTGAAGGCTCGGGCAGCGGCTGGTTCGACCGCGCGCAGTGGCAGGCGCTGGGCCTGCCTGCGCCCATCCGCAAGATGCTGGAGGCCTTGCCACCCGCTTGATGGCTGCCGCGCGGTGAGCAGGGCGGATGTCAGGTCTGGAGAGCGGTGGCAGGCCTGCGCCACACGCCATTCGGTTTGTGGCGAAAAATGCCTGTAGCCCTTGCTCTCTGGGCGCTGCCAGCTATTTTTTTGATAGCGAATGTGCCTGGGCTTGCGCTCAGCGCCCATCCAGCTCGCGGTGCCGGCGCAGCGTCGTCCAGTCCTGGCTGAACTGCCGCGCGAGCGTCTCCACCAGATAGACCGAGCGGTGCTGCCCGCCCGTGCAGCCGACGGCCACCGTCACATAGCTGCGGTGGTTCTGTGCCAGGGCCGGCAGCCAGTGCTGCAGGAAGCCGCCGATGTGCTTATGCATGACCTCCACCTCAGGCTGTAGCCGCAGATAGTCGATCACTGGCTGGTCCTTGCCCGTCAGATCGCGCAGTGGGGGCTCATAGTGTGGGTTGGGCAGCATGCGGACATCAAAGACGTAGTCGGCATCCACCGGCACGCCGCGCTTGAAGGCGAACGACTGGAACACCAGGGTCAGCTGGCCCGGTGGGGTGCTCATCAGGCTCTTGACGTAGCTTTGCAGTTGCGAGGCGCGAATCGCACTGGTGTCGATGACATGCGAGTGCTCGCGCAGCTCGGCCAGCAGCTCGCGCTCCAGCTCGATGGTCTGCACCAGCCCGCGCTGGCCGTCGCGCAGATCGTCCTTGGACAAAGGGTGGCGGCGGCGCGTTTCGGAGAAGCGCCGTACCAGGGTGTCGGTCGTGGAGTCGAGGAACAGCGCTTGCACCCTCGTGCCTTGCGCGCGCAGGCGCTCGAGTTGCTGGGGCACCTGGGGCAGGGCGGTCATGCTGCGCACATCCATGGCGATCGCCAGGCGGTGGCCGTGGTGCGCATGCTCCAGCGCGACGAAGGCGGCCAGCAGTTCGGGGGGGAGGTTGTCCACGCAGTAGTAGCCCGCGTCTTCCAGCGCATGTAGCGCGACGGACTTGCCGGAGCCGGACATGCCGGTGATGAAAACGATGTCGAGTGCCATGGTGCGTCCGTCAATGCCTTGCTGAGGAGGGCTGCTGCGCGCCGTCCAGCATTTCGCGCGCGTGCGCCAGCGTGGTGGCCGACAGGCGTTCGCCGCCCAGCATGCGTGCCAGTTCCTTCACTCGGGCGTCTTCGGCTGCGGACTGCACGGAGCTGGTGGTGTTGCCGGCGCGCTTGTGCTTGGCCACCACCAGATGATGATCGGCGCAGGCGGCCACCTGAGGCAGATGGGTCACGGCCAGCACCTGCCGGTCGCGGCCGAGTTGCTGCATCAGCCGGCCCACCGTCTCCGCCACGGCGCCGCCCACGCCGGAATCCACCTCGTCGAAGATCAGCGTCGGCGCTTCGCCCAGTTCGCTGGTGGTGACCGAAATGGCGAGCGAGATGCGCGAAAGCTCGCCGCCCGAGGCCACCTTGCCGATGGGCTTGGGCGTCATGCCCGGATGGCTGCTGACCAGGAAGCTGATGGCGTCGGTGCCGTGCGGGCCGGGTTCGGGCGCCGGCTCCACCGCCACCTCGAAGCTGCCGCCCGTCATGCCCAGGCCCTGCATGGCCTGGGTGATGGCCTGCGCCAGCTTGGGCGCGGCCTTGGCGCGGCGCTGCGACAGCGTGCGGGCCGCCTTGGCATAGGCGCCGGCTGCGGCCTGCTCGGCCGCTTCCAGAGCGGCCAGGTCGGCGGCGGCGTCGAGCCGCGTCAGATCGTCCGTCCAGCCCTGCAGCAGGGTGGGCAGTTCGGCCGGCGTGCGCTTGTAGCGCCGCGCGAGCGACATCCATAGCGACAGGCGCGCATCGAGTTCCTGCAGGCGATCGGGGTCCAGTTCGGTATGGCGCAGATAGCTCTGCAGCGAATGCGCCACGTCGCTGGCCTGCGCCAGGCACGAGGTGAGCACCTCGTTCATCGACCGGAATGCCTCGTCCATCTGCTCATAGTCCTGCAGCAGATGCTGGGCCTGGGCCAGCCGCGAGAGCGCGCCGCTATCCTCCTCTTCTAGCGCGGACAGGGCGCCCTGTGCGCTGTCCAGCAGGGCCTGCGCGTTCGACAGGCGCGTGTGCTGCGCATTCAGCTCATCCCATTCGTCGTTGCCCGGGGCCAGCTTGCCTACTTCGCCGATCTGCCACTGCAGACGCTCGCGCTCCTGCAACAGCGTATCTTGTGCGCTGCGGGCCTGGGTGAGGGCCTTGCGCGCATCGCGCCAGGTGGTCCACAGCCCGGAGAGCGGCCCAGGCTGAGTGCCCGCATAGGCATCGAGCAGGCCGCGGACGGCGTCTTGCCGCGTCAGGCTCTGCCAGGCGTGCTGGCCATGGATGTCGAGCAGATGCCCGCCCGCGGCCCGCATCTGCGTCGCGGTGACCGGCACCCCATTGATCCAGGCCCGGCTGCGGCCCTGCAGGTCGATGGTGCGGCGCAGCAGCAGGCTGCTGCCGTCCCCCGGAATGCCGGCCTCGTCAAGCCATGGCTCTAGCGCGGCCGGGACATCGAATTCGGCGGCCATATCGGTGCGCTCCGCGCCTTCGCGGATCACGCCGGTGTCCGCGCGACCGCCCAGCAGCAGCTGCAGCGCGTCGATCAGGATGGATTTGCCGGCGCCGGTCTCGCCGGTCAGTACGGTGAAGCCCGTCTGCAGGTCCAGTTCAAGACTTTCGACGATGACGAAATCGCGCAGCGCGATCCGCTTGAGTGCCATGCTCAGGAGCCCCCTTCATTCCAGCGCAGCTTCTTGCGCAGGGTCGCAAAGTAATTCCATCCGCGGGGATGCAGGAAGCGCACGCGGTGCTGCGACCGGCGCACCAGGATGCGGTCGCCATGCAGCAGCGAGGCGAGCGACTGCATGTCGAAATTGGCGCTGATGTCGCGGCCGCCCACGACTTCCACCGCCACCTCGGTCGTGTCGGACAGCACGATCGGCCGGTTGGACAGCGTGTGCGGCGCGATGGGCACCAGCACCCAGCCTGGAATGGAGGGGTGCAGCATCGGCCCGCCGGCCGACAGCGAATACGCCGTTGAGCCGGTGGGCGAGGCGATGATGAGCCCGTCCGCGCGCTGGTTGGCAACGAAGTGCCCGTCCACCTCCACGCGCAGCTCCACCATGCCCGATGTAGCCCCGCGGTTGACTACCACGTCGTTCAGAGCCAGGGCCTCGAATACGCATTCGCCGCCGCGCATCACGCGCGCATGCATCAGCGGGCGCGTGTCTTCTTCGTACTCACCCTCCAGCATCGGGGTGAGCGTCGCCTCGAAGCCCTCGAGCGGAATGTCGGTGATGAAGCCCAGCCGGCCCTGGTTGATACCGATCAGCGGCGTGCCGTAGCTCGCCAGCCGACGGCCCACGCCCAGCATGGTGCCGTCGCCACCCACCACCAGGCCCAGGTCGCACTGGCGGCCGATCCCGTCCACATCCAGCACCGTATAGCCCTCTAGCCCCGTGTTCGCGGCGGTCTCCGCCTCCAGCAGCACTTCGCAATCCCGGTCCCACAGGAACCTGGCGATGCGCTCCAACACCTGGAGGGAGTCGTTGGAGGCCGCCGCTGCACTGGGGCTCTGGTACTTGCCAATGAGCGCCACGCGCCGGAAAGAAGACTTCATGCAGAAATTACATCATTAAAATGAGTCAATGCTCGATGATCGTGCCAAGTTGTTGCTGAAAGCGCTAGTGGAGCGCTATATCGCCGACGGCCAACCCGTGGGCTCGCGGACCTTGTCGCGGGCTTCGGGGCTGGAACTGTCTCCGGCGACGATCCGCAACGTCATGGCCGATCTGGAAGAGCTGGGGCTGATCGCCAGTCCGCACACCTCCGCCGGCCGCATTCCCACCGCCAAGGGCTACCGTCTGTTCGTGGACACCATGCTCACCGTACAGCGCGGGCAGCTGATGGCCCCCGAGCTGGTGCCCGAGCAGCCGCAGAAGGTCATCGCCAACGCCGCCAACCTGCTCTCCAGCCTGTCGCAGTTCGTCGGCGTGGTCATGGCGCCCCGGCGGGCGTCGGTGTTCCGGCACATCGAATTCCTGCGGCTTTCCGAGCGGCGCTTTCTGGTCATCATCGTCTCGCCCGATGGCGACGTGCAGAACCGGGTCATCTTCACCGATGCCGACTATTCGCAGTCGCAGTTGGTGGAGGCCGCCAACTTCCTCAACGCCCACTACACCGGGCTCACGATGGAGCAGGTGCGTGAGAGGCTCAAGTCCGAAGTCGATCAGCTTCGCGGCGAGATCGCCGAGCTGATGCAGGCGGCGGTCAACGCCGGGACCGAGGCGCTGACGGAATCGCAGGACGAGGTGGTCTTCTCCGGCGAGCGCAACCTGCTGGCCGTGAGTGACTTCTCCAGCGACATGGGCCACCTGCGCCGGGCCTTCGATCTCTTCGAGCAGAAGACGCAGATCCTGCGGCTGCTGGATATCTCCAGCAAGGCCGAGGGCGTGCGCATCTTCATCGGCGGCGAAAGCCACGTCGTTCCGTTCGAGGAGTTGTCCGTCGTCAGCGCTCCCTACGAGGTCGACGGCCAGATCGTCGGCACGCTGGGCGTGATTGGCCCGACCCGCATGGCCTACGACAAGATGATCCAGATCGTGGACATCACGTCGCGTCTGGTGACGAACGCACTCAGCCACCGCAAATAAGCGCGGAGTAAACACATACAATCCGTGCGTGTCTGGCCGACTGCGGCGCTGGCGCATGGGGCGTTAGCTCAGTTGGTTAGAGCAGGGGACTCATAATCCCTTGGTCGTCGGTTCAAGTCCGCCACGCCCTACCATTTTCTTGGTCTCCACCGAGTTTGCGCTGGAGCCATGTCCAGCGCAGGTTTCAGTTCCCCCTGGCATCCCATCTGCCGCACTGTTAGATGTTACGGGTGGGCTCGTCTCTGTTTGAGGAAGTGTTGTCGGCTGCGCCTGCGGCCGTCCGACGCCGCAACTGCCGGGATTCGCTTATCTGTTCATTTCCATCTTCGCCCAGCGGTGGCACGACGTCGTCCTTGGCGGACTGGAGGGAGTGCGCTCCGGGCACCCAAGCTTGCATGCTGGCGCCGGGACAAGGTGACGCTCATGGACCGGGTGCGCATGCTCGACCCGAAGCCCGATGCTGCCGTAGTCAATGAAACCCTTCGCCCTGCTATGGATCTGCTGCCCCCCCTTGCATGACGCCAGCATCGCCAGCACCTGGGCCGTGGATGGGGACGGCATACCCGATGGCGTGCCGGGGATCGGGGGAGGGGCGTTGGCATTCTGGGGGGGCGTTCTGGCAGCGGGGTTTTCGGGCCACGGCTTCGGCATCCGCTGGGGTGCGGGCCACCGCATTTCTGATCTGATCCCGGTCGGCGCGCCACTTTTTGATCCTCGCCCCTAGCAGCCGCAGCGCTTGCAGGAACCAACCTACGGACAGGTGCCGGAACTCTGGGCACGCTGTGTCGCGGCGATGCGGGTACCCGGGTCCATGATCCAGCGATGTGCCGAGCACTTCTCATCCCTCCAAGCCGGGAAAAAGCATGGGGGCTGCAAAGTTTTTCGGAGGGCCCCAAAGTTGCGCTACAATCACGCATCGGCTTTAAAGCAGCTGCCTAAAAGGCAAAAGTTAAAAAGTCGATTTTTTGAAGTAGCAAGAAAATTCGTGCTATAATTCAAAGCTTAGCGGCTGTAGCTCAGCTGGATAGAGTACTTGGCTACGAACCAAGGGGTCGTGGGTTCGATTCCTGCCAGCCGCACCAAACGGTAAGCCCTGCAAGATCTTGATCTTGCAGGGCTTTTTCCGTTGTGGGGAGCGCTTTCACGCTACCCGCTCCAGAAGCCCTTGGGGGACTTTTGGGGGAGTCGCACCAGCCAGGCGCGCCTGGTGCTCCGCGCGTAAGGTGGTGAGCGTCTTGTTCCACGCGCCCGTGTCCGCCTTGATCTTCTCCAGGGCGCCGTGCAATTCCACGATCTGCGCCATGCTGTAGTGCTGGGTTACGTTCTTCGTGCTGTGCCACAGCACATCCGACACGGTGCCCTCGGCCACGCCAGCTTCGCGCAGGCGCATGCCAACGGTGTGCCGGAGGTCATGCACGTGTAGATCGCCCAGCCGCGCCGCCTTACGGGCGTTCTGCCAGCCCGTGTTGTTCATCGTGCCAATGGGGCGGTAAGGCATCGCTGGCTCTTCATTGAGCCGGGTCACGCGTTCCCGCCGATAGACAAAGACGAACTCAGGGTGCTGGCCGCGTGCAGACTCAATCACCGACTGCGCTACGCTGTTGCATACGACCAGCCGGTTCTTGCGCCGGCCTTTGACGTGTGCGCGCGGAACATCGAACACCGAAACGCCCAACTCAGGCACAGGGATTTCCCAATCCCAGCGCAGGTTGCACACGACATCGTCGCGCACTCCCGTGTTGAGTACGAAGAGCGCCATGCGCGCCAGGTGGTCTGGCAGCTTGGGCAGCAGCTGGCGCTGCTCTAACCAACTGATGGGCCGAGGCTCGCGCTGGTGGCCGACCAGCGGCAGCATCGTGATCAGGGGGGGATGCTGCAGCCATGCCCGTCCATCGTCGTCGCGCCAGGTGTATGCGGCCAGATTCAGTATCAGTCGCACCACGCCGAGGGCGAGATTGATGGTCTTGTTCGCGCGGCCCTCGGCTTTGCGCGCAGCGATGTAGGGCGCGAGGCTTCCGTCGTGGATCTGCGGCAAAGTGAGGTGGCCGATGAAGGGCATGATGGACTGCAGCAAGTACGCTTCTGTTTTAAGAGATGCCTTTCCCTGGTGGGTCAGCAAGTAGTGGGCGGCGACACTGTCGAACAAGCGCTCAGGACGTGCCCCATGGAGCACAACCTCGCGCTGATCCGCAAGCTGCTTGATTAACCAGCGTTCCGCCTCTTCGTAATTGCCGAAGCCACACTGGCGAAATCGGGTGCCTTTCCACCACTTGTCAACTTCCCAGGTTCCGTTTTTTGCGGGGTAGATTCCCGCTGTTTTTTGGCCCATGTGTTCCTTCCTTCCTTGTTGCTGGGCCGTCCGTTCCATGGCGCATTTTGCGCTTGCGGTGCTTGGCCATCGTTGGCCGCATCCTCGGCCGGCTGCTGGCCGGCTGCGGCGGTCTTCATTTCATCGAACAGGCGATCGAGGTCGTGCCGGTCGTAGATCAGGCTCACGCCCTGGTGCATGCCCGTGAGCCGCGGCGCCCAGTGGGCCTCCCACGTGCGGCGCTTGACCCCGACGTAGGCCATGGCCTCCTGCTGGGAGAGGCCGCGCTTCATGATGGGACGGCCTCCTTCGGCACGTTGAAGAATCCCAGCCGGCCCTTCCAAGGCACGAAGGGGATCGGGCGGCTGTCGCGCAGCACGAACCCGTAGATCGGATCGCCGAAAGGGTTCTCCATCTTCCAAGGTGAGGGGTGCGAAGTGACGCAGTCCACGACGCGCGTCCAGCCCACGAAGCCGCCGCGCTGCAGGTTTTCATACGCCGGCATGTCGCGCGGGAGGAGGCCCGAGAGGTCCAGCTCGCCGACGGTGCTTTCGTAGTAGCGGCGCGACATCGTGACGCCGGCATGCACCAGAAGCCGGCCCCGGAAGTTCGTGGGCCAGTCGCGGTTCTCGATGTCCTTGTGGCCGTTGACGATGAGCCAGGCCCAGGGCTGGCGGATGCTGAGGGCTGGGATCATGTGGTGCTCCCTGCTGTGAGGTCGGTAGGGGTGACGATGCGCAGATGGCCGCCGCCCTGGCTCTGTGTGCGGGCGATGACGCGCTGCGTGACCTTGTGCAGCTCGGCGGCAGTCAGCTGCCGCAACTGGTGGTCGTGCAGGTCGATCGCGCTGGTGATGGCGTCCATCTCGTACCAGTGCAGGGCCGTGGGGCACCAGGTGCCAGAGGCTTCAGCGCGAGCGGCGATGCTGACCAGGGCGACGATGGCGGCCTCGAAGTGGCCGCGCATGCCGCGCAAGAACCCCTGTTTCTCGATTTCGAGCGCGATGTCCAGCGTGCTGCGCAGCACCTGCACCTGCAGCTCGGTGGCCACGCCCTCGCGAAGGCGAGCGGCGCAGATCTGCACGGAGTCCATCGTCTCGCGGATCTCGGGCTCGGTGAGGCGGGTGTGGCGCAGTTGGGCCTTGCGCATCAGGTCGATGGCAGGGGTGTGCTGCTGCCGGGGAGGCGGCGGGCGGAAGCGGGGGAGGCCCATCACGCACCTCCTGCCTGATGCTTCTCCGCCTGCTGGGCGGCGAGCGCTGCGCGGTCGATCCGCTCCAGTTCTGCCAAGACCAGGGCGCCGGACTTGACGAGATCGTGGCGGTAGTGGGTGGGCTTCCACCAGCTGGCATCCCAAGGCCAATTGCGAGGGCAGTACCCCGCGATGGGGTGGGTGTCGGTGAAGAGGGCATAGCATCCAGCAGCTGCAGCGATCTGACCGCCACCATGCTTATCGTCATGCTCAGGGGTCCAGCCTTCGACTTCAATCTGCCTCTGGCGCTCGGCAAGCACGTCCCGAACGGCCCGCGTCAAGTTCTGTGGGCTTGCAGCAGCGGGGGCGGAGATAGCTTGCAACGCATCGACCAATTGCACTTTCTCGGCGCCCTGGGCGTACTCGAAGCGCATGCCCAGCGTGTAAGCGCAAAGGGCCTCCAGCGCAGCGCCTCGTGACTTGCTCCAGCCCGGAAGAAGGTGGATGGCGGAGCACGTCGCCAGCCGACCCAGATCGTAGTGGAGATAGTCGGCCCACTCGGCGCCGTCGATGATCCCGTGCTCTGCAGGGTTCACAACCAACATCCCCTGCCCCCGCAGTTCGGCGGCAGCCGAATTGAATGCGGGGAAGTTGAATTCGGGAAGCCCAGTCATCGGCCCGGCAACGTAGATGCGCCCCGCGCGCGCGCGCGCCAGTTGCACGCCAGGCGCGGCCGTTGCGGATGGGGCCGCTGCAGCCTGCATGGCTGCGTAGACTTCTGCCACGCATTCGGCTGCTTGCTTGCATGTGTAAGGCCATCCACCCTTCCTGACTGCGGCAGATGACAGCCGATCCCACGCTGCAGACTCGATGCCTGCAATTCGCATGGCGTCGGTTACCTCGGCCGCGCCGGGCTTCTGGGCCTGGGGTGTAGCAGCCGGCTGCACCGATGCGATAAAGGCATCCGTGAGCGCTTGCCGTTGTTCGGGCGTGCGGTTCTGCACTTCGTCGGCGTCGTTGCCGGTCGCCATGCGGTACAGCACCTTCATACGGCTGACCAGCGTGCGCAGAGGGGCGCCCTTGCCGATGGTGCCGTGCCCAACTGTCACCTCGCACGGGAGCGGCCAATCCATCGGATCGGCCGGCACCGAGGGGATGCAGCCATGCTGGCTGCAGTGCTGGACGGTTTCGCAGTGGTTGCAGATCGTGTGGGTCATGGCTGGGTCTCCGATGCGGTGGGGGCTTGGGTGGTCGTGGTGCGCTTGGCCCACAGGCGGCAGCTGTGCTGGGGCGGCCGGTACGTCCAGGGCTGGCCGTGCGCGCACGGGTGCATCCCGTGCGCGTTCATGGGGGCCTGGTCTTCGCGCTTCCAGTGTTGGCAACTGGCGCAGGAGTGAAGGGCCGTGGGCATCACAGGGCCTCCAACTCGGTGTAGTCGGCGATGAGGCACCAGCGCTCCACCATGTCGGTCTCCTCGGCTTTCGGATCGACGGGCAGGTCGAGCATCCAGGCGCGATCGCCGGTCTTGGAGCGGATGACGGCGGTGCGGCCCTTGGTGGGCAGCAGCTTGGGCAACGGCCAGTCCTTGTCCGGACCCTTCAGGTCGATCTTGATGCGTACCCTCTGGCCAGGCTCGAAGGCGTTCGGCGAGGCCGTCTCCGCGCTGGCCATGGCCTGCGCGATCGCGGCCTGCGCCTCGGCCTTGCTGGTCTTGGGCGGCTTGTCCGCGGCCTTCGCCTTGAGCACGGGCTTGGCCTTGTCCTGCGGCTGTGCGGCCTGGGCGCGCTCGGCCGCCTCCGCTTTCATGTCGGCCTGCACCTGGGCTTGGATCGCTTTGACGTCCACCTGGGCGATGGGCGCGGTGGCATCGATGTGCAGGGCTTCATCGGCCGGGCGCTCGTACAGCGGCATATCGTCGGTGCCGCTGGCGAGCATCATCAGCACCATGTGCTGGATGCGCTGGGACTGCTCGGCCACCGATGCCACGGCGGACTGGAGCGTGTCGATGGAAAAGCCGGGCGACAGCTGGAACACGCGGCGCACGGTTTCATCGTCCGTCTCATTCGCCATGGTCAGGATCACCCGGTATGCGACCTGGCGCGGCAATTCGTCCAGCGCTTCTGGTTCGGCCGCCACGCGCAGGCGTTCGATGATCTGGTCGATGGCGGCGCGGCGCCAGCGGCGCTGGTACTGCTCGCTCAGCTCGGCGGCCGTCGGCCCCTTCTCCCCCGCCTTGGCTGCTGCTTTGCCCTTGGATGCGGCAGCGGGCTCGGGGGCCTTGCCCTTGCTTTCCAGCGCTGCGCCGGCCGCACGGGTGGAGATGGCTTCGACCATGTTGCCGCTGGGCGTCTCGATCAGCACCACCTTGTCTTCGGGCACGTCGCTGCCCAGTAGCTGGCGCAGCGGTGCGGAGTCGCCCTTGCGCGGCTTGTCCAGCAGGATGTAGCCATCGGGCGTGCCGGCGTCGGTCGGCATGATCTCGCGGGCCTCGCGGCCGGTGATGACCTTGCGGCCCTTTGCGCGGGCCTGTTCCGCCAGGCGCTCGAAGTGGGCCTCTTTCTTTTCACCGAAGCAGGCGACGTCGGTGCAGACATCCGCACTGCCCTGCGCGAACAATTCAGGCTCGAAGCCCGTGCGGCGTGGGCATTGCATGCAGGCGCCGGCCTTGGGTGACAACTCGGCATCGTCCAGGCTGAAAGGCGCGCTGGCCAGGTCGGTCTGGTATTGGCGGTTCGCCAAGTCCTTCGCGCTGCGGTATGTGAGCGGCCCGCCGTCGGGGCCGGAGGTGAGCACGCGCCGCGTGAATTCGGTCTGCAGAGCGGGCGTGGGGCGCTGGGCCACCAGCAGGGCCACGCTGCGGGTGAGCGTGCCGGCTTGCAGGCCTGCGATGGCTTCGGGGCAGAGTTGCAGCAGGCGCTGGGCTTCGTACACGTGGGTGCGGCTCAAGCCCAACGCGTCGGCTGCATCCTGGCGGGTGTAGCCGTGCTTGTTCACCAGCTCCTCGATGCCGCGGGCCTCGTCCAGCGGCGTGAGCGTTTCGCGCTGGATGTTCTCCTGCATCTGCATGACCAGCGCCACGTCGTCAGCCGCTTTGACCACGCGGTAGGGCACAGCGCGCAGTCCTGCAATGCGTGCCGCACGCCAGCGGCGTTCGCCCGCGATGATCTCGTGGCTCACTTTGCGATTGGCCGGGTCTTCATACGTCTCATGCATGCGAGAGACCGGCAGGCGGCGCAGCAGCAGCGGCTGCAGCACGCCCACCAGCTTGATCCCTGCGGCCAGCAACTGCAGCGCCTCGGGATCGAAGTTCTTACGGTTGCTCTGGCTGGGCACCATGCGATCCAGATCGAGCGTGGGGTAGCTCGGCGCGGGCTCTTCCGGCTGCGGGTCGGGGTCGCGCTGGATGACGGTGAACGCATCGAGCGTCAGGTTGACGATGCGGTCGTTGACTTCAATTTGATACTGCTTGCCGCCCGGCGTGCGGCCCAGGATCTTGCCCATCTGGCCGGCCTCGGGCAGCGGTTGGCCCTTGGGGGTGGTGGCGTCGTCGTTGATGCGGATGTGCCGCTGGATGAGCGGGTCGGTCTTCTTGGTAGCCATGGCGTCAGGCCTCCTCGCGGGTGCGCGAACCGTAGAAGGTGCGGCTGGGCAGGCGGTACGCGTCTTGCGCGCCGGCGCGGTGGTTGGTGCTGCGCAGCTCGGCCCCGCGATAGGGCTCGGTGGTGGTGCTGTTGCGCAGCGGCATGGTGGCGAGGCGCAGCCGCGCGTCGGTCTGCGCTGGGGTGGGCTTGCGGAGCATCACAGCGGTGCCTCCGGGGCTTGTTGAGACCTGGCGGCGTGCTGGCTCTGCAGCACGATCCTGCGGGCCGCGGCGTCGATCTCGGCGGTGCTCTGCCAGCCGTAGACGTCGGGGTTGATCAGGTCCAGCGCCAGGGACAGGGCCGGCACGTGCTCGGCGCCGCGCACGATCTGCAGGCCGCGGAGGCCGCAGACGTTGATGAGATCCAGCGCGACCGATTGGACGGGCGAGAAGAGTTGGCCGACGGCTACGGGGGCGGCGAGGTCGGTGCGCACGCTGACGTTGCCGCGGGCATCGCCGCAGAGCGTGATCGTCACCGTGGAGGGGCGGTAGGTGGTGGTCATTCGAGATCCTTGCGGGTGGGTGCCTGCTCGTAGGGCAGGCGGATGTGGGTGGCTTCGCAGTCGATGCGGCGGGCGCGGAACTTCGGGGCGGTGGCGTCCAGCTCGGCGACCTGGCCGCGCAGGCGGCGGGCGAGAGCGTTGGCGGCGTAGTGGCTAGCGGGCGTGGCGCTGGGGTAGGTGTGCCGCGCGCGCACTTCCTGTCCGGCGGGGTCGGTCAGGTGGACCTCGACCAGCGGCAGGCCTGCCGTGGTGGTGCGGCACACGGCCTGGGTGACCGTGCCGCGGATGCGCAGCTGCAGCGCCGTGGTCATGGCTGGCCCCGTGCCTTGCGCGTCTCGGCACGGCGGTAGCGGAGCAGTTCCACGTCCATGCGGGTGGCGACGCGCGTGTACAAGCGGTCGCCGCCGAAGCTGGGCAGGTTGCGCAGGTAGAGCAGGGCGTAGATCAGGCCCCAGACAATGCGGCTGGCCATGGCGTCACCCCCTGGCCCACACCGCCAGGGCGGCGGTGGCGAAGGGCAGCGCAAGCAGCAGGGCCGCAGCCAGTGCCAGGGCGATGCGCGCGCGCAGCAGCCGGCGGCGGCAGCGGTACGGGCCTTCGATGGTGATGGGCGGGGTCATGCTCGGCCCTCCTGCCGAGCCGCGACTATGAAAAGCCGGCGGGTCTGGCTGCAGGCAGGCAGGAACTCAGCATGCCCGGTGGTCATGCACAGATTGACGACACTGGCCGGCGCGGAGCCCGGGAAGCGCCGCTGTGCATCCTGCATGGCCGCCGCGTTGCTGGGCAGGCACTTGGTGTAGGGCTTGTGGCCCGGGGGCTTGATGAGAAAGGTCAGCATGGCGTGCCCCTTGCCTTTGCTGTGTAGATCTGCTTCGCTTGCACGGCGGCCTCCAGCGCGCTCATGCGTGGGTTCGCGGCCTGGATCTGAGCGGCGAGGCGGGCCACGCCCGGGCGGCGCTCCTCCACGGCCTCGGCTGGAGCAAAAACCTGCCGACCGGCGGCGGTGGGCTGGTTGTGCATGTCGATCAGTCCACGGGTGCGGAGTGCTTCCAGGGTCTGAACGTGCTTGCGCAAGACCTGCCGGCCGCCGTTGAAGTAGCCGCGGCAGATGGCGCGCAGCACGTTGGCCTGGGCGGGGGAGAGGCTGCGGGTGGTCATGCGGCGCCGCCTTCCTCTGCCTTAGGCGGCGTGACGCGTGCCAGCGCTGCCTCCAGCAACGCGCGCACCGTCGGCGTGACGAAGAAGTCCACGTCGCCGGGCGCCACGTACTGCGTGCTGTCGATGCCCCAGCCGCACTCGAAGAGGGCGGTGTCGTCGTCGGCGTCGTTCTGGTCGATCAACTCGCTGGCCTCGACCACGTTGTAGATGAAGCCGGCATTGGCCCAGCCATGCGTGTCGGTGCCCCAGACGGTGGCGAGCACGACTTCCAGCTTTTCAGCCGGGCGGCTGTTGCAGCAGTCGAAGAACACCCAGCGTTCCTGCAGCGGCCGGGTGCGGTCGCACATGTGCTGGGGCAGGCTGACGATGGCGCGGTACAGCCGGCCGTTGGCAAGGTAGTGGGCCGGGGTGGGGCGCCGCGACTTCGGCGGCGCCGGCTTGGTGAGCGTGGCCGCGGCGGTCATGCGGCGCTCCTGCAGCCCGCGCAGCGGGGTTCCTGGAATTCGAGGGTGGCGAAATAGTCTTTCCGGAACTCTTCGACATCGAGCCCATGTAACTGCGCGTGCGCACGGGTCAGTTCTTCCATGCTCCGCGTGATGGGGTCGAAGTGCCATGCGACCACGGGATCGCGCTGGATGCGCTGCAGCAGATGATGGATGGCGGTCTTGGCCGCGTTGGTGGCGTCCAGCTGGGCGGCTTCGGCTTGGCGCGTACCGTAGGCGTGTGCGAGCAGGAATTCCGCGTCGCCCTTGATCGTGGCCAGCATGCCGGCGCCGATGGTGCCGGCGTCCGCGTTGAGGTGGCTCAGCGTCTGCATGAGGCGCTGGAGCTTGACCTGGGCGAAGTGGTCCCGCAGGAATTGGCCGGTGGCCGACCACTGCGGGCCGGGCTTGCCGGGCGCGGCTGCCTCGGGCAGAGGGGCCAGCAGGCTCAGCTGGGCACGCAGATCTGCGAGCAGGGTGGTGACGGCCGGCTGTTGGGCGGCGTCGTCTTCGAAGCCGGCAATGAACTGCTCGGCATTTTGTAGCGCCTGGCGCAGGGCTACGAGGGTGGGTGTGGACATTGGGCCTCCATCGCCCGGGATGGGCGTGGGGGCAGTATGCCAAATCGAATAGCTAAGTCAATCGATATCGAATAGTCATGCGAAAAAAAACAGCTTCAGTTGCACTTCGCGTTGGTGACTGCTTTCTCGAACGCCTGGACCAACTCAGGGCGTTGCAACAACTGGTAGGCCATTCCGGTGACTTCTTGCTTGCCCATGAACTTCAGTATGGCGTCACTGCTCTTGGACAGCAGTTCAACCAGCGACTGCCGCGCGGTGTTGAGACATGGAGGGGTGGTGAGCGCTTCTGCTTCGCGAAGCAGCGCCTGCATGCTGGCTGCAGGGCTCGCCAGGGCAATTCGGCTCGTGGACATGGCAAGCCTCTCGGCGTCGATCCATCGACGATAGATCGAGAGCAGTTGTGCCGCTTCGGGTGGGCCGCTCAGATGTGGGTTGGGTTCAACGCGTCGCACCTCGTTGGCCGGTGGATTTGGCTGAGACGTCTTGATGCTGGTTGTTGAACTAGAACTCGTGGGACACGCCATCTCTTGGTAGCTGACATGTCCTTCTCGATCCACGCACTTGTTGATAGCGAAACTCTGCTGTGCGAGTGCCGTCGAAAGTGTGAGCCCCAGGACTCCTCTCGCCGAGATCCACCGACCGTTAGCACGTTTCATTTGAGCCTCCCCTGTCTTTGGCTATTTCGCCCCGCCAGCTGCGGGGGTCGAGGCGATAGATGGTTGCGGAACCTC